>SJJU01070992.1:0-15525 GCA_012932125.1 Conopomorpha cramerella | reverse complement strand
GTCTCTGGATTCATCATCATTAACGAACTGTACGGCTAGCACATTTTCTACCTTATCTTCGTTCGTCCTTTTAGAAACAGACCCTGATGAAGTAGGTAGAGTGATTACTTCCTTAAAAATATCTGCTGCTACTGGTTGGGATGGAATCTCGTCAAACTTTCTGAAGAGGTACTCAAAGCTGATTACCCCTTTTTTGACTACAATTTTTAACAATTGCTTCCTGAAGGGCGTGTTTCCGACTGCTTTTAAAAGAGCTATAATTCATCCAGTATTTAAGGGGGGGACTGGAAACAATGCAAACGACTATAGGCCCATTGCTGTCCTATCTTCTCTGTCAAAGGTACTAGAAAGACTCGTAAATAACAGGCTCATGAACTATCTGGAGAAAAACAACCTTATATCTAAAAACCAATATGGTTTTCGGAAAAGTTATTCTACAGATATGGCAGTACAGAAACTAGTAGAAAATATTACCACCAGTCTTGACAATGGGAAAAAGGTTTTAACCATGTTTTTGGATCTCAAAAAGGCGTTTGATACTGTTCCTGGACCCACACTTCTTCAAAAACTGGTTAGGATGGGAATAAGGGGAGTACAACTGGATCTTTTCCGGTCTTACCTATCAAATAGAACTCAGGTGGTACGCATCCAGAAGTACAATAGTGACGATCTTCCCATTGAATACGGAGTTCCACAAGGAAGTATCCTTGGTCCTACGCTATTTATAATTTTTATAAATGACCTGTGTAACCTTGTATTTCCAAACGCAACTATAATAACTTATGCTGATGACACTGCGGTCACTTTTAGTGCTTCCTCGTGGTCTCAACTTGCTTTAGATGCTCAAGCTGGCTTTAATTCCGTTTTCATGTGGCTCAAATCACATACTCTTTCTCTTAATATTTCTAAAACTAAATTTATTCCCTTTTACGTTAGTTCACACTCACAACCACCACCCATAATCATCAAAGCACACCATTGTAAGCCTCCTTCCACTGAAACTTGTTCATGTCCATCCATTGACTCCACTGATACTATAAAGTACCTTGGTGTTATAATTGACGCACAATTAAATTTCAAAGCACATATCTCCTGTCTTTCTGGAAGAGTGCGAAAGTTGATTTATATTTTTAAAACCCTTAGACACGTTGCGAAACCAGCTCTAGTGAAATCACTATATCTAACCCTATGCCAATCAATTCTGTCCTATTGTATAGTTGCATGGGGTGGGGCTTCAAAAACTGCTATGAAGAAACTAGAAGTCGCTCAGCGTGCGGTGTTAAAAGTTGCCACTTTTCGTCACATACGATTCCCCACACATGAGTTGTACAGACAATGCGCAGTTCTAAATGTTCGACAACTTTTTCTACTGCGTGCTGTTTGCCTTCAACACCGCCTCACACCATATTATAATAAAAACTTATCAAAAAGACGCAAGGATCGTCTATGTGATATACCTTACCCGAATTTTGCTTTCAAAAAACGTTTCTTTCTGTATTTAGGGCCTGTACTTTATAATAAAATTAATTCCCTCATACGTGTTCATGAGTTCCCTGCCAGTGTTTGTCAATCTAAGGTCAAATGTTTTTTGTTAGGCCTCAGTTATGACGAAACTGAACTATTTTTGTCATCATGCCAGTGATTCTGTCAGTTCTCTTCAACACTACACACAAAACACACTACACAAAACACTACACAAAACATACTACACAAAACACGTTATTGATACGCTTACTTACACGTCTTTATTTTATTTTTTAAGTTTCTGTATATGTTCTCCTCATTTTTTGTAAATATCCTTGTTGTGTACGAAAACTGTAAACTCGTTTAGTCTGACACTCCTTAACACATGTTATTTACTAACCTAGCTAGGATGTGTCAGAGTAACTACTTTAGCCTATTGTTTCATACACATAAATCTTTGTAAACTTTTTCTATTTAATTTTGTTGTGTAACTGTATTTTCCTTTATTGTTTTTCATTTGTACTTTGTTTTTATTTTTATTTTTTTTTGTGTATCTTTATTGAATAAATTTATTATTATTATTATTATTATTAATTTGTCCAAGACTAGTAGACCTCGCTTAAGAGCCTTACCAATAATTATCTATTCAGTATTACTAGGCTCATATTAACTTGCCATTTGTATGTCAAATACGGAATAACCAGGTTCCAGCACACCTTTGTATAATATAACCAAGTGACATCGCGGTTATAACAAAAAACGTCATTACAGCCCCCTAGTAAAGCGCTCCAAGAAAGACATGACAAGACATATCAGGCACGGCACTGCGATTGGTCGAAACAAGGTAAGTCGCTCGATGGTTGACATAGCAGCCAATCACAGCGCGTTTTTGTTCTATGTCGTGTCTTACCAGAAGGGTCAGAGTGTGCCTTCGATAGCTCAGTTGGTAGAGCGGTGGACTGTAGATGTAAATAGTGTAGGGAACTGATATCCATAGGTCGCTGGTTCAAATCCGGCTCGAAGGAACCACTCTTTTTGATGTGTTTTTTTTTGCGTTACGATGACACAGATCAGCCGGCAGAGACCTATCAAGGCAGATGCAATTATTATGATATCTATTCATGTTCGGGATATTTGACGGAATGTTTTCCGGTACGGCCAACTTACATTAAAACTAGGAAACTCACCCTATGGTTGCCAGATATTGACTGATGATAATACATATCGATGGCTTCCAACCAACTTGTCGTAAGCGATGTTTAAGAAATTTTACAGGAGACTGGTTTAAAAAAAATGTCTTGAGCAAAAAACGCATACACCCTTACTAATAAACTCGGTGTAACTTGAACCTAAGTTGCTACAGTTCTATTGAAACTGGTTATTCTGTATTTGACAAACAACTGACAGTTTAAGTTAAGCTTTATAACTGCGGAATAGTTATACCGCGTTTTCGTATTAGTAGAGCTCATAATCTGTACCGCATAAGCGACATCAAAGTATGTTATACAGTTATGAAACCTACACCAATCGACGCAGAAAAGAGGCGATTCAAAGTGCATACTCAATTCGTTTATATATGACGCTTATTATAGGTATTTTTTTACCAGATTTATAAATATTGATTACTAGTGGACTCGACAGACGTTGTCCTGTCTTAACTATATCCAGGGTGACCTGTGCTCAGCAGTGGATGTCATTTATTTCTTTCATAAGAACCTTCTGCTGTTATTAGTGAGCACAACAAAATAAGAATTAGCGAAATCGGTCCACCCGTTCCGGAGTTATGGAATGACAACGAAAAGTGGCTTTGATTTTTATATAATAGTTGGGCGATGGACTCGCCAAGCTTGTTACTTTATCATTTAAAACCCAACTGTGAGGCTAAAAGTGATGGTAGGCATCTCTTAATCTTAATTTTTCCAAGAGGACATGTAGGTAGACCTCGCTTAAAAGCCTTACCTATAATAGCGTTTTATCTATTTAGAAAATACCAGGCTCACACTAACTTGCCATTTGTATGTCAAATACGAAATAACAAGGTTCCAATACACCTTTGTATAATATAACCAAGTGACAGCGCGGTTATTACAAAAGTCAAGCGATCCAAGATAGACATGACAAGACATATCAGGCACTGCGATTGGTCGAAATAAGGTAAGTCGCACGATGTGTGACATAGCAGCCAATCACAGCGCGTTTTTGTTCTATGTCGTGTCTTACCAGAAGAGTCGTGTTAAAATCATCAAATTTTTATTATTATTATTATTATACATAATTTATTTAAAATGTGGTGATAAGTCATTGATACAGGCATGGGGAATTAGGTAGGAGACCAATCCAGAAGATTAGATTTGATTTAAATAAATTAGATTTTTATTTAGAGCTAAAAATATTGATGAACACTTTTGATGTGTGTTTTTAAAAAGTTTTATATTAGTTTTATGTTAGTTTGTTATCTTAGCAAGTGGAAGTCGATTTTCTTCCTGGCGAAAGAAGGAAGGTAACCAGTGCGGATTAGTAAATCTGTGCTCGATCCAATATCCCGAGTGAGAAATTCCTAGTGAGTTTCGGGTAATTAAATAGGACAGATAGATACTTGACCATGTTGATTTATTTATTCATATATTGCACTCGTGTTGTACATAGGGTCTTAAATATATGTGGTAACAATTAGGTACCAAACATGATGTTATCATATGTACAATGGTTATATAATGAAGTTTTACAATTTTTCAATTTAACATTGCAAGTAGCTTAAATCTTTGTACCTATAGTTTACTTACAAAAGTATTGCTTAAAACAGTAAACAATAACTATATTAAGTCCAATAATTCCAAAACTATCAAAACTAGAACATCCAAACAAAGATGAAAGTAATTTATTTTCAATGTTAAACCTCCAACAGAAAATTCTTAAAAGACTGAAACTTGTGTTGTGTGGGTTTCATCACGATGTTGTGTCCTTCACCGTACGAGCGTTGTGTTGCGTACATAGGCTCTGAAAAAGAGTCCCATTGGTACACGTCCAGTAGCCGGACTCGAACCCGCGACCTCCCGGTTACAAATCAAGTATCCGACGAAGACAGATGCGCTATATATATGTATATTAATATAACATTTTCAAAATTTCCGACGTAGAAATGTACAACAAAGAAGCTATATTATTATTAGATTACTACCTTGCTATTAATAAGAGTGAATGTAAAGATAGAGAGACAGGTGCTCCTAACGACTTGAATGAAGAAACCGTATAATTTAGCACTCGTTTGCATAATACGAAGTAGCTGTAAAATTGACGGTAACTTTTTTACTTCCGCTTAATGTTTTTACCGAGCACCGTTGGCAAGGAGCTTTAAAATGTATTAAGTTTATCGTGTTCCCCTTAAATAGGACTCTGGAATATATACAGGGCGAACCGGAAATAACCTTTTACCACCGCGGGGTATAACTAGTAAAATCATATAATGTGTACAATTCTTGAGCCGCTAACAAACTCCCATATGCGTATTCAGTAGGTCTGAGAATCGGCTACTATCTATTTTTTATGCATCTACCAGTTGTATTTCTCCCAATACACGGGGTTCAAAGGCAAACATATTATGGTAAAACAAATGTTTGCCGGGACCTCGTGCGTGTACCTTCATTCGTCCATTTTCCGAACTAACTATTGTTATCGTTTTCTTTGCTGAAATTTTAATGAATTAAAACACAAAACGTAAAAAAAATATTTACACATATCGCACAGTTAGAACAAAAGTGACACAAAACAAAATGTGTCATTTTATGAAATTAAACCTTAACATAAAAGATACAAAACTTAAATTACAAAATCGGCATGTTACCTATTGGGTCCTTTTTGTTCTAATTATGCGATATTTTTTCGCAATTCCCACGGACTAGAACAGAATCGCCATCATCATCATCATCATCAGCCGTATGACGTTCACTTCTGGACGAGGGGGAGACCCCAATGATTTCCATGATGATTTGGGAGGAAATGCCAATAATCGCCACGCTTGCGCGTCTTGTGGAGAGTTCCCTCAGCCGCCTCTTACGATGGAAAAAGTTAGCCTGGGTGTTAGCCAGGCTAACTTATGTACATGTGTATGTATTCTATTCGCCGTCACCACACGGCTCTGAATAAACTGTGGGTAATACCGCCGGATTACAGGTACTATTTTCACAGAAAAATCTCCAAAGTAGAAATTCAGAAAGCAAAATAACTCCTTCGAGCCGGATTTGAACCAGCGACCTATGGATATCAACTCTCGCCAGCTACAGTCCACCGCTCTACCAACTGAGCTATCGAAGGTGCACTGCGACTTGTGAAATGTTACTCTACATTCGGACTGCATTACGCAAACTGTGACGTCACGAGGTGTCGCACTTAATGAGCTATCGTGAAAGTATATCATTGAACTGGTCAGCGCTGCGCACACGCATACAGTAGTTAAACAGATTGTTTGTTTTCAATCCTTCGCGTCGGTGGAAGGTGTTTTTAGGCGCATTTTCATTGATCACTAGTTGACCATGCAAACGTTGTTTTGTCAATATACATAATAAACAGTGTTTCTCTGCTATTACAACATATCCATGTTTTATATATATAAATCTTCCTTAAGAATTACTCTACTAACGAAAATCCCATCAAAATGCGTTGCATGCACAGTTTTAAAGATCTAAGCATACACAGACAGCAGAAGGCGACTTTGTTTTATACTTTATAGCCTATATGTTATTCTAGTTTATAAACTACAATACTGCCAAGTTTCCTCAAAATCCGTCCAGTACTTTCTGCGTGAAAGAAGGACAAACATCCATCCATCCAGACATACAAACTTTCGCATTTATAATAGTAGTAGGATTAGTAGGAAGTGTTATTTTAGGTTATAAGTTTCAAAAGCCAATTGTTTCAAAAGCTCATGGTTAAAAAGTAAGTTTTGTGAAATAAGTTTATCCTTTTTTCCTACTTAATTATTTATGTCTAGACAAAGCCCCATAATCGACTCCTTCTGGAATACAAAAAAGTAATATTCCTTCGAGCCGGATTTGAACCAGCGACCTATGGATATCAACTCTCGCCAGCTACAGTCCACCGCTCTACCAACTGAGCTATCGAAGGTGTACTGCGACTTGCAAATTGTTACTCTACATTTGCACTGCATTACGCAAACTGTGACGTCACGAGGTAACGTCATAAATGAGCTTTCGTGAAAGTCTAACAACCGAGTGCGCACGCGAATCACAAATAAGTGAATACGTACAGTTATGCGATTTTGCTTTGTATTGTGCTATTTTGTATAATTATGCCAACAAAAACCGATAGGCGAAGAAATCGCACTACACAAGTGGAGATGGATTGGCCACGCGCTCCGAAGAGGCGAGAACGATCCGGCGGTTGTGGCTTTCGACTGGCGCCCTAGCGGGAAACGGAGACGAGGAAGACCAGCGCACACGTGGCGTAGCTCCGTGGACTTCGAGCTCAGGGCGGCGGGCATTGACTGGAATGCCGCAAAAACGGCAGCGCTGGACAGAGGGACATGGAGAGATATCAACAAGGCCCTATGTACACCACGGGTATGGTTGTAATTAATAGGCTCAAAAACAACTGAACCGTTTTTACAAATTCTTTCACCATTCGAAAGCTACATTATCCACAAGTAACATAGGCTATATTTTACCGCGAAATTCCCACGGAACTAAAAAAAGAGCGAGTAACACCGCGCGGTACTGCTAGTGTTCAATAAATCGGTGCATTTTACGAGATCTGATTACAACATGTATCTAGAATATTCATTTGCATTTGAGAATTATTTTGCTAGACCAATTTCTTCTTATTCACACACCAGTTGCGATACACATCATTCTACCGAATAACACGTGGTACACGTGTATGTAATTATATGGATTTTTAAATATAATGCTATTTAACAATGTCTATTGTGAATCAAACAATTAATACAATATTTATTGTTTAACACGCCGTAACAAATGGGTGAAACAAATATTTACTTACACACATTATCTCAATAATACAAACGACCTTGACCTAATGCGATAACTTGAAATGACTTTGAATGCTATATGCGCAAACGCAACTGCAGCGCGGTTTTTTTTGAGTACCTACTTTCCTTTCACTTTTTTTAAGTGGATCATTTTTTGACTATGTTTTGTACACCTTCGATAGCTCAGTTGGTAGAGCGGTGGACTGTAGCTGGCGAGAGTTGATATCCATAGGTCGCTGGTTCAAATCCGGCTCGAAGGAATACATTTTTTTATGAATAACTAGCTGACTCGGCAAACGTTGTTTTGCCAATGTACGTTATTCACAGTGTTCCTCTGCTATTATATGCATGTATTATACATATAAACCTTCCTCAAATCTCACTCTATTAACTGAAGGAAACCGCATTAAAAACCGTTGCGTAGTTTTAAAGATCTAGGCATACATAGGGACAGACAGCGGGAAGCGACTTTGTTTTATACTATGTCATGATTTGTAGTCCTAACTAAATTTTATATAACTCGTTTGCCTCTCTCGATTAGTAATGAATTTCTTCTAATACACGGTGTGAAAAGAGGGTTAAGGAAGGTGCTGTGGACAAGGTTGGTCCTTTTATAGTTTGTTGTTCTAAGAAGCTATTACGGTAAATAACCACCAAAAATACCTCAAAGATTTGATTCATGATAAGAATAATAATATAATAATAATAAACTTTGGCATTAAAAGGCGTGAATTGTAATAGATTTTTGTTAATACAAGGTCGTTTCTACGCTAAACTAATAAATTAGGTCGGTATAAGTACGATAAAAGCAAACGAAATGGCCATCCTATACAATATTTAAACATTGATAGCTGCGTGAGCGCAACGCTGAAAGCTGATTAACAGCTTTGCGGACAGCAAACAGCTATTATTACAATTAACATTACTATTGTTATCCACATGTCTTGACGATCCACGAAAGTATTAAGTGCGACACCTCATGACGTCACAATTTGCGTAATGCAGTCCGAATGTAGAGTAACATTTCACAAGTCGCAGTGCACCTTCGATAGCTCAGTTGGTAGAGCGGTGGACTGTAGCTGGCGAGAGTTGATATCCATAGGTCGCTGGTTCAAATCCGGCTCGAAGGAATTTTGCTTTTGCGGACATTTTTATACATTTTGTCACAATACGCTGTCGTTGGAACTAATTTATGTTCGATGACTTATTTCAGCTTTTTTTGTCATATAAAATACTTTCCGTCGTAGAAGGATATTCCTTGATCAGATTGGCAATGTCTTAAGGGGTAGTATTGAGCACCAGAAACCGGCAAGTATTTGTGATGGAGAAAAGACGAAAGAGATTTGTCAGGGGCTGCAGTCTCGATATTCATAACGATCGGATAGCGACCGAATTCCGTCGATACGGGCGTATCGACTCAACGATTTTTCGTAGTCTCGACTCTCGACAAACGTATCTATCGATTTTTGTCGATGGGCTAGCGAATAGTTCTGTCAAAATAACAATTTTTGTTGTCAAGTTTATCGGCGAAAGATGGCAGCTCGATACGATAATTTTTCATAACGATTAATACAAAAATACATTGTCTTCACATGCAGGATCGACAAGTGGGGGTCCGTGATCTCTGTCTACCCCTCTGAGAAATGGTCTAAAATTGCCTTAAATAGTACTTAATATGCATTATAAATGCATACCTAATTACTATCTTGTCGCGAGTGTTAGGAGTTCTCCTTTTGATTTTGTTTCTTTGATTGATTTAATAGCTCAATTTTTTTTTTATTAACAAGCGTTTGACCACGATCCTGGCTGATGTTAAGCAGCGATGTGGTCTACGATGGAGCACACTTGTTCATTAGGTACCTATTCACCCGCGACTTAACGACCTTCAGACTGTACTGCGCAGGAAACACAGACTCCGGCAAGTCGTTCCACATCCTTGCGGTTCGCACTATGAAAGTAGACGCAAACCATTTGGTTCGCGTAAATGGCAAATCCACCATATCAATTTCACATACCTTTGCATGTAAATAAAACAACTGGAGATGCAATAGCTACTGCTTCAGTGATAGATAGCCACACAAGATAAATTATCAAGTTAAAGTGGGCTGTGGGTTCTCACGCGCAAGTGGGTTCGGAAGGATGAAGAAGAGGATTCTCGGGAAGGAAAAAATACTACTTATTTGTAACTAATATTCATAGTAAAGACAGGACAACGTCTGTCTGATCTATTAGTTATCTATACTAAAATTGTGAATGCGATTCTGTCTGTCTCGCCAAAACTACTGAACCGATTTACATAAAATTTGCTTTATATATAGTTTAGAGCCTAAGAAAGGACAGGGCAATTTTTTATCCCTATCCTTTGGAACGGGTCACTAAATATAGGGTATTATAATGTGTATGGAATATTGAAACTACGCGAATGAAATAGTTTAAATATAAGAAGGATTACTTAAAAAAATTCACATGTTAGCCAGTATCGTTCGGTCGCGGTGAAACTGCGTCTGCGCAACAGCCTTGCAACTCGTTCGTCAAATGCCATGTTTTGTGACGTAACATGCGTTTTGCAATGAACGCGTAAGTGTTGTCAGTTTTAGCAGGTCAGAGTGTGCCTTCGATAGCTCAGTTGGTAGAGCGGTGGACTGTAGATGTAAATAGTGTAGGGAACTGATATCCATAGGTCGCTGGTTCAAATCCGGCTCGAAGGAACCACTCTTTTTTTTCATAATCACCTAGCTTTAGAAAATTGACTAAATCTTACTGTACAGGGTGAGTCTGAAATACCATTTGAAGTCTTCTGTTTCTTTAGACGCTAATGCAAGCAAAGGCTTCAGGTGTCATTTGCAAAAAAAAAACATCCAATGCTAAAAAAATATGCCCGTCGTCGTCCAGAGTACCTCCTCCGTTTTTTCCGGTCAAAGAAGCACAATCAGCTGATTCATTTCTTTTTTTTCTTCGATACTACGAGGAAAATTGATTTTCACCCGAAGTAATTTTTTTTCAATTTATTGTAATTATTGTTAATATCCGGTTTAAGATAAATTAAATGACAAGACGACATCAAACATAGCACTGATCAGTGGCCAGGGACCGAAGGACAGAAGGTCTGAGGAGAGGAGAAACTAGAAACTGATACTCGAAATAATTTCGAGTGGAAGTTTAGTCGTTGCACCCTGTATCACTGATAAGGAACCCTGTAATGCAGACATTAGACGCTCATGCAAGCGTCATTCAATTCCATCAGTCATGATTTATGGAATGACTACTAATACTAATTAAAACATCATTCACTATATTAGACGATAGGAAATCCGTCAATCACAATCATGACTGTGGTAAAACTGAGATCAAAACGTATAGTCTAATGTCTGCCTAAAATAATTCATCACTTCGAACTTAATTAGTCACAATGTCAACGAATGGACAAAAAAAATCTACTATACAAATATTATAGACGCGAATGTTTCACCTTCTCATTCACACAAAAACGTCTAACTCATTCACACAAAAACCACAAAATCGATTTCAATTAAAGTATAAGTGATGATTGTAAAACATAGCTTATGACTGTAAAACTTAGCTTATAATTGTTACTTATAGCTTATGATTGTAAATCATAGCTTATACATACGGAATAACACATAACAGTGGCGTGCACACCATACAGCCAAAAAGACACTGACTACCTCCGTATTTTGGCTTCCCGACCTAATAATAGAGTTATTGTTAGATCTTTTTTTTGTTATACTCACGACATAGGCTAACGAAGTCCTGTGTTTTGTGGGTGAGTAGATAGGGAGAGGTAAAGACAAGTTACCTATACATAGGTGTCAATCCTTGGGGATTACTGCCTACCTTGTCGTAAAAAAGTGCACGCCACTGATACATAGGCTGTATTTTTCCCAAATTCCTCACGAGAACGGGTGTGCGTCCCCATCTGTGTCTCAAACAAATTAATTAAAAAAAATATTCCTTCGAGCCGGATTTGAACCAGCGACCTATGGATATCAACTCTCGCCAGCTACAGTCCACCGCTCTACCAACTGAGCTATCGAAGGTGTACGGACACTTGCAAATTGTTACTCTACATTCGGATTGTATTACGAAAACTTTGACGTCACAAGGTATCGGACTTAATGAGCTACCGTGAAAGTATATCATTGAACTGATCAGCAGCGCTGCGCACACGCAGTAGTCAGTGCTTCATCAACACTGTCTCCTTTCCCTGCCCTAGAGGGTGTCGGCGCAACACGTTTCCTTTCGCCATTCATCTCTGTTATTTTCCAAATATAAATAAATATTTTTTCACATACTTTAACGTATTTTGAGGCATTAAAAGGAAGACTGCAAAAAATAAAATAAAGTCTGTTGCCATGATTTACAATTGAGTATCAAATTTTACTAAACTGCAACATGTAAAGTTAAATCTCGCCCGACCAAGGCCCATATTTTTCTGTATACCAAGCTCATAATTGTTTACTTATGTATTAATTACATTGTAGTTCAGTGGCGTGCACAGGCTTTTACGACAAGGTAGGCAGTAATCCCCAAGGATTGACACTCTTCGACTCTTTTGTCTTTACGAAACACAGGTAACTACCTATCTGATCACCCACAAAACACAGGCCCTTCGTCAGCCTATGTCGTGAGTACAACAAAAAAGATCTAGCAATAACTCTATTATTAGGTCGCGTAGCCAAAATACTGAGGTAGGCAGTGTCTTTTTGCCTATATGGTGTGCACGCCACTGATGTACCTCTAGGTACTGTTTCTGTTATCTAGTTTGCCGATTTTGTATAGTAGCCAAATACATTGAATATCTAGTATTCCGACGCGCGTCTCCGTGCACCTCCTTGATCCAAATATCCAATTAATATGATAATATCACAAGGATTAAGGTGGCGGGTGCAAGACGAACCTAAAGTGTTATGACGTGCTGCCAAATGTTATTAATATTCATAGCGTTTGCGTCTCGAAATTTGTGACTGCGATTATTTTAAGTGTCTGCTTGAATGAGGCTGATTCTTCAAAAGCTGTCTGATGTGGTTAACATTACCTATTAATTAAAGTGTTCTGGAGGCGTTCATACTTTACAGTTTGGTTATTAACGATAGATGGAAGTTCTGTCTTGATCGGGTTAAAATTAGATACATACCTACATTCAAGTCTCCAGATAGTTCGAGAAAAAAAACTTCGGGATTAAAGCATTCGGGCTAGTTATTCGATTTTACAATCTTCCGAAGTAATGATGCATCGACACAATAAACAATCGCTACCGAAAAGCTTCGACTTTATGAACGTTCTATGTACGGTGTTCGGGATTGTGTTAATCGATTGATAGACATTCGATTAAAATTAGGGAACACACATAAATGTAGGTTTATAATAACTAGTGCTTGGCATACAGACATGATCGCTTGTTGCCTGACGGTCGGTTACATAGTCGTTTTGTTATCTCGAACATAAAAAAAATACATTAAGATGAATTAGATTTAGATGATTGACATTCGAGTTTCAGACCTTTTCACATTTACGAACAATTTATTATTATGTTCATGGTTATTTTAATGAAAGGAATACAAACGTTGGATTCAAATTCAAATGACATAAAATGTTTGTCTTATATTAATTTATTTGAGAGCGTCTGTGGTCCAGTTGGTCGGACACTTGACTTGTAACCGGGAGGTCCCGGGTTCGAGTCCGGCTACTGGACGTGTACCAATGGGACTCTTTTTCAGAGCCTATGTACGCAACGCAACGCTCGTACGGTGAAGGACAACATCGTGATGAAACCCGCACACCACAAGGTGTGTGAACCCTATAACGGCGATGGGCTCAACCCCTGTCACGTTGGGTTAAATACGCTCGGTGAACCGTGGGTACTTGCTTTAGCAAGAGCCTCTGCCTACCCCTCTTTGGGATTAAAGGCGTGAAGTGTATTTATTTTTATTTTTTTTAAACATTAATTTATTTCCTGTAAGTTTGAATTCTGAAATATACTGTACCCACTTACTGAATGTAGAGACAAAACAGTTTACAATCCACAAAGTCGATTGTTTCACGGAGATTATGCGGCGAGAGCTACTTCAGGCTCTATTGTGCGATGCAGACGCCCCCAGACGACACTAGGGTGACAATACTTTCTCTATTTTGCTTCATAATCTTACACTGCGGAATTTTTCATGACGTTTATTTGACAGATGTTATTTTCTTTTTTAATTGCCACCTCCTGATTAATACTGGCTAGTGACAAGAAAAGTAGATAATACGTTTATTTAACTAATAACAAACACACTTTATAAAAATTACCTCGTTGCCTAACAAATTGATAAACACGTCAGAAGAACAATTATTAAAAAAAGATACGAACTGCTCATACAGAACAGAAGAAAAAATAAACGAATAAATAAAGTGACACAAACCGTTGTTTGACCGATAGAGAAGGTTGGCTAAACGTTTGTAGCGAAAATACCAGGTGGATTTGCCATTTATACGAACCAACCGGTTTGCGTCTACTTTCATAGTGCGAACCGCCAGGATGTGGAACGTCTTGCCGGAGTCTGTGTTTCCTGCGCAGTACAGTCTAAAGGTCTTCAAGTCGCGGGTGAATTAAATAGGTACCTAATGAACAAATATGCTCCATCGTAGACCACATCGCTGCTTAACATCAGGCAGGATGGTGGTCAAACGCTTGTTCATTGTGATAAATAAAAAAAAATACATCGACAAACTTTCGAACCAAGATGCATTTTTCGAAACGTAAAACTATGCACATACGTGGTAAGTAAATATTCTATATTTGACATATTGACGGTGCTCAATAAATTTGTCTATTTATATTGGCTTAAAGGGTTAAATGTGCATATGATCGTGGAGCTAAAAGGACATTTACAAATTCTATTTTAAGGTGGCAATACTTCAAGCACTGTGCTTAAGACAAACCAAAACTTTCCATTAAATTAAGAACTATGTGTTAACGAAATATATACGGTTTCAGGTGAGAAGTTCAAATGTCATTGACTACCTTACGTAATCAATTCTCCAAGAACCTGAACTGGCGTTTACGTTAAACAGTTCACATTATAATGCATATGTCGATGTGTCAAAGTCTGCGTGGAAGCAGCGAATATTAATTGAGTTAGTTCGCGACAAACCGCGGATTCCTGAGATGTTAAATGCAAATTCTGTTTGCTTCTGCTTCTGAATTTGTTAAGACATTACTTGAGTCAAGAGGTTCTTAAACTTTGCTATAGTAAGAGAGGGCTAGTCACCGCCTGAGGTATGTGTGCGGTGGGGAGGGAGAGGTAGATAATCGTAAAGCTTAACTCCAACTTATGTAAACATCTCGCGTGCATCTTGTCAATGGCGGCACGCCGTCAATGACGATTTCCCCCGTCTCACACCCTCACATACCTTAGGAGATGACTAGCACTTCCGCGCATACAATACTACCAAAATAGCAGTGTGCCAACGTGACACAAAAATTCTGGAAACGTTGTTATTGCCAGCAGTGTTGCCAACATAATTCGCTAGCGGCTCGCCTCGGAAATCCCTGTAAAGCTGGCATGACACTCACTTAATTGCATAGATTACATTATGACTGGATCCTGACGGCGGATGAGCGTGATATGGATTAAACTGTTACTGCGGAGTCGTTGCATGACGAGTTTGGACTTGACATGATGGAGTTTAGTAAAATTCGAAACAAAATTGTAAATAAATGAATGCGTACAGTTACGTTTGTACGTAGTATGCTATTTCTGATAACTATTTACATACATACATACACTTCACACCTGTCTCCCAGAGGGGTAGGCAGAGACTACAGATCTCCATTTGTCACGATCCTGACATACCCCTTTCGCTTCATCTACATTCATAGATCTTTTCATACATGACCTCCGGTTTCGAGTACTTTTCACGCCACCTTCCGCCAGGACATCACCAATCTGGTCAATGTATGTCCTTCTGGGGCGACTTCTACTCACCCGGCCCATTACATCACCCATATAAATCTCTTTCGTCCATCGACTTTCATCCATTCTCTCCATATGCCC
>SJJU01070991.1:0-22115 GCA_012932125.1 Conopomorpha cramerella | reverse complement strand
GTAAAATTTTAGTTTTATTCAATTGTTTGTTGATTGTGAATCCAAATAAAATTAGATAAAATTTAATATTTTAGGAGTTTCCTCCGTAGAGGATTATTGTCATTCGCACAGAACTCTTGATTTTAAATACACCAGGTCTTTCTTTGCTCCAGCTTCGTGTGACAGAGCATTATTAATATTTTTTAGTTAGTGCTCTAATTAAGATTAAAGTTAAATGACATACATCAGTACGTAATGTTTTACTCGTACATAGCTCCATTTTTGTACATACAATGTTCCACTGAGAGTTCAATTACTTAAGTACCGAGCCAAAGTGTACCACCGCGCCGACACTGATTGTACCTATATCAATTACGTAAGTGCATAACAATGAGTGCGCCGGCGCGGGCCATTGTGCGCCGCCAAAGGAGCCCCCGGCCGCGTTGATCGAACTCGCTTACGGCCCATCAATCAATCATGATTGATGGTAGCACACTAAACGTTGGGAAAGGATATCATTAGAGTTGGTACTGATTGAGTTAGCAATCACCGCCGCTCGTGACTCCCCCCGACGAGATGATACGTGTCGGGATGTGTTAGTTGTTGAGCAACAGCTATAGTCTGGCGAGCTACGTGTTGTGTCTGTCGGTAGGTGCGTTACCAGCAACGATATGAAGTAATCAAGTTTAGTGCATATTAGGCTGTTGCTCAACAAACCGCGGTGAGGTTTGCAGCCTTTCTGTGGCTGCAGTGGCGGCTTAGCGTTATGACATCTCTTGAGATGACACGAACTTGTATACATGTTACGGAATCATCTAGTAGTTAGATAGCCTAGAAGTACGTTTATATTATAGATACATTCGTATAAAATTCTCGTGTCTCAATGTTATTTGTTTGATGAATCCTTATGAAATGTAATATGCATATTCAATTGGTCTCGCCGATATCTAGTTTACCAATAGACGAGATACACACATCTAAAGTGTCTAGGGATCAAGAACATTTTTAGCTCTAATCAAATCTAATCTATTTAAATCAAATCTAATCTTCTGGATTGGTCTCCTACCTCCCCCATGCCTGTATCAATGACTTATCAACCACATTTTGAATAAATTATGTACGAATTCAGTTTTTGTAAAATATATTCTTGATTGCAATCTTCAAAAATGTACGTACTTGATCCCTAGACACTTTTCATGTGTGTACAAAGGCGACGTTGCTATGGCAAAACAAGCGTTTGCCGGGACAACTAGTCTAATATATTTTTTAAAAACTCTTACGGAAACGGCTCTACTTAGATTATTAAAATAAATGTGCATATTGAGTAGATCTCAGAATTAGTGAACACCTATTTTTTATACTCCATCTTTATTTATTCCCGTACCTGTCGTAAAAAATCGTAGTCTGGAGTGCGTAAGGGATTTTTGGGCGATGGTCTGGACACATCAATAATACCTTTACGATGGCAAAACAAACGTGTGCCGGGGCCGATAGTAATGTTATTATATATTTTTAAACAACTCAATTCGACCGTATATATATTGTATGTTTGTTCGCAGTTAACTTGGTAGTTTACGAACCGATTTTGATGTGTCTTTTTGTGTGGTCCCATGATAACGAAATCAGTTTTTGATGATGGGAAACCCGATACATCGACGGGAACTTTAAAAAACCGTATGGGCGGGCGGCTAGTACTGTTGAAGTCGGTTTCTTTTTCCTTTAAAATTATAAAATTGTCGTACATATTCTTATATATATAAAAGAAAGTCGTGTTAGTTACACCACATATAACTTAAGAACGGCTGGACCGATTTGCCTGAAAATTGGTGTGGAGTTAGCTTAGAACCAGGAGACGGACATAGGGTATTTTTTATCCCGATCTTGTGGGACGCGTTGATATATAGTGGGTGTTATAGTTTGTTTGAGATAATCCCACCACCACCCTGCCTGCCTCTCGGCGTACGGGCCATTCTCTGGAGACGTGCGCATCTACTTGCTTTTGTGTTTGTTTGAGATACTGAAACTACGCGAATGAAATCGCGGGCCGTCCACTAGTTACAATTAAAGTAATACGATGTTAAATCCTGTATCGAAGGCAGTGGCGTGCACATACAGGCAAAAAGACACTGCCTACCTTAGTATTTTGGTTACCCGACCTAATAATAGAGTTATTGCTAGATCCTTTTTTGTTGTACTCACGACATATGCTAACGAAGGCCCTGTGTTTTGTGTGTGAGTAGATAGGTAGGTACCTGTGTTTCGTAAAGACAAGGTATACTATACATAGGAGTCAATCCTTGAGGATTAATGCCTACCTTGCCTTGAGAGCCAGTGCAGGCTACTGATGCCTGGGTGCAGAGTGTATCACGCCTTCTGCCGGTCTCGTGGTGCGTGCTGGCTGTAGTGGGCCTATTGTGGTTGTTTCATAATACATTTTCTCCGTGTAATTGAAACCTCAACTAGTCTCGCCAGCAAGTAGAGCAACTTTAATGGATTTACCATTTGCCTACTCATAATTTCAGACGTGCTCGCTGACTAAAGAATCTCTTACTAGTGAACTACTTGTTGCAGTAATACATTTTTACAATGAATACTTTAACCGATGACCAGATTGATAATTAACTGTGCTATGATTTTTTTTTATGTATAAATTTTCTGTTAGCGACGTGCCATAGTGATGAATGTGGTTGAGGCAAAAAGTTCGTTGCAATTATAGGTCTATTGTGACTACCTACACGCCTCGGGGAGACACGCGTGACGGTTTGTGTGTATGTCATATCTTTTGGTGATCCTTATAAGATACAGAACAAGGAGACATGCCGCCGCAGTGCTAAACATAGAAATAGATACTCCATGGCGTTAAGTTACTTCAAGTCATATTCATTTTAATTTAGAACAGAAATGCAAGTTAATTATCAATTTGAAACGAGGCAGTTTCTTTCCTGTTCAATTCTTTCAAACAGGGGACGTTTACTTTTATTTTTCAAAACTTTCATGAAGCTGATTGGTTACTGTATATTGTCATAGCAATTATTAACACTTAATAAGGTTAGGATTTTTGATGGATTTTGGACTCTATTGACATTCGTTATTTTAATTACCGACTCCATCACATAAACCCGGGTGATGTTTTCTCGCGTCTCGGCAAACGGAGTGTAGGACGCCCTAAGGCAAAGTGGACTGATGATATGCGCAAGATGGCTGGCAGAAGCCGAAAACAGATGACAGTGGCGTGCAATTGGAGAGGCCTATGTCCAGCAGTGGACAAATATAGGCTATCTAGCTTTTAAGTACAATGTGAAATTATTGTTTAACGTTTAAATAGGTATGTGTCCCGTAGTGTTACATACCTTATGTAATTATTCTCTGACATCTATAGATAATTCCAGTGAAGACATTCAATAAGGTTCAAAGTATGTGTCAATTTAAGTGGCAATATACTAGCCTTTGTTTGATTAAGGGTTAAGTACGTTGTGAATAATGGTGAGTATATGTTGGTGCAGGAGCGGCGCGTGGCTGAGCGCGTTCCTGGCGCTGTCGCTGCTGTCGCTGGCGTGCGGCAACAGCGCCGCCGTGCTGGCCGGCACCGGCCTGCACCGCGACTACACGCGCAGCCGGCACCACGCCGACACCTTCCAGGTACCATACACACGCACACACCATACAACTACACGCAGCTAGACACATGCAATTCATACCTATTTACCTTTACATGTTTGTTGAATAAGTTTGTCAAACCGTCTATGTACTTTTACTGGCATCGTGGTGAGACGTGTGAGATAACGGATTAGACCTACACCCTATCAAGTTAGGTTTAGTACGCCTCGTGAAAAGAGGGCTTTGCCTAGTAAATAGGATTATATACTGATTTTAGGATTTACTGACGGAATTGACAATTGTAATTTTATTCATCGGCATACATCGGTATCCACGTCATCGCTAAGGATCGATTTTTGTTTTAACTCAAACTCTTCGTTCACAGTTTGTGTTCAAAGGTACAGTCTGAAGGTCTTCGCGGGTGAATAGGTACCTTATGAACAAGTGCGCTCCATCGTAGACCACATCGCTGCTTAACATCAGGCAGGATAGTGGTCAAACGTTGTTCATAGTGATTAAAAAAGGGATTTCATAGTTTTACATAGTTTAGAGTGTGTGAATGAAACCTGGGGCAAAGTCTTGCAGATAAATAGTTATTTGTTCATATTCCCACATGCCATATAACAAATCTAAATTACGCACAGACGTACGTATGTACTCAATGATTGTGTGCAAGTAGTTTTATTATTGCCGCGAAGATAAATGTTGCTAAATGGTAACTGGATTATAAACGCGGGAGTAAAGGCCGTGGGATGAATGATCGAGTTAGCGATCCGACAGATAGACCCGTAGCAGTGATTGTGCCACATACTACATACTTACAAGATAAATAACACTGTATATGTCAACGAAACATCAGCACTATATACACTCGTCACATATAATTTCGTGTACACAACACATCTAAATATCTCGCTATCGACGAGAGCTAGCTGAGTGAAAGAAACTGGTTTTTTTAAGATAATAAAATAGCGAAAAAGAAAGTCATAAAGTATCAATTGTTGTTTTGTATATTTCAGAATTATATAATTTATTCCAGTTTTATATATGAGACGTACATCAGCAGTAGGTGTATTGATTGATCTTGACTATAATATATTATTGATATTGATCTTGATTGGCTAATACCGAGCGTCTTCTATAATATGAATCATTACATAGTTTAAAACAGAGTCGCCTCGCGCTGTCTGTCCCTAAGAATCCCGAGTCAGCTAGTAGAATATAATAATGAAAGTATAGCTTTAATAGTACATACACGCGAAAGATATTTAACTTTTATGCACAAACATAAATTAACGTTCAACAACAACGATAAAATAAGTAATATAGTTATTAGAGTTTGTAATGAACAAAATTATTGCCAGAGTATTAAGTAGTGCAGTGTTTATCAGACTGTGGAAATAGGAATTATGCAAATTCCGCTGAGAAACCATGGGGGTCGAACAATCAGAGGTAGAGACATTTCAACAATTGCACAATTGATGGAAAAAGTTACAATGCATTGTGCTGCTCAGCCTCCTGACCCTTCAACAAATACATACCTTAACGCTAAGGAATTCCTGTGTCCGCTTCCATCAATGTTCTGTATTATTATAATTATACCATCGCGGAAGCTCGGTGCACTATTTATGTAACGTCCATAAATAATTTCATATAAGTAACGGGTTTTCATAACACTGCTCGGCAGAAGGATGCGCTCCACTCACGTTCATATAAAACTGTGACAAAATTGATGACTTTGAACTTTGAATGTTTATGAAGCGCAGCGGGCTGAGTTGACGGTATTCAAACAATCGGCATCTCATTGCGATATCGCGCGGCTAATTCTGTCAGACGTTAGAAGGGGTCATCACGGG
This sequence comes from Conopomorpha cramerella, assembly GCA_012932125.1. NCBI lineage: Eukaryota > Metazoa > Arthropoda > Insecta > Lepidoptera > Gracillariidae > Conopomorpha > Conopomorpha cramerella. The sequence goes on along the minus strand of SJJU01070991.1, from coordinate 16,683 downwards.
ACGCAGGTTGGGTGCGCCGGCTGATGCAAGCGCGAAGGCCGTCCGCTTACTGCATTCTAACTTAGGTTGTTATATCTTTAAGATAGCTAAATCCCAAAAGAAAAGTTGTTATGAATTTGTCTAAATGTACGTCGTATATATCGTAGATCGTTCAGAGATCTGTGCGTGAACACACTTTGTTGTATTGTCTTGAATCTGATTTTATTGTCAATTCAGATTTTAAGGAAATGTGTCTATTTCTTCTAAAACACCTACTAATCCTACTTGTAAAATAATATGACCTCTACACACGGGGGCGTGTAATGTTTGTTAATTATATTTCATTAGGCTATAGACACTATTGTTTTGGGTTACCTGTCACTTGACATTATTTATCTATTATATTACAAGCTTGTTAACACTACAAGCCTTCAAGCTTGTGTAATATTGATGGATTACAGCGCGACATGACAGTTTAGAACATTGTATGACTTGTAGCTAGGAGTTGGTTAGTTAATGTTGTTACCTCGAATAATATTTGTTAATGTGACATTGAGACATTTAATTGAGTCTTTCGTGTGACTAATTTTGTAGGTGTGTTTTCGTAAAATAATAATGGAGAGAAGCAAGTTACATCGGCAAACAGGAATATATGATCAAAGACAAGCTCGAGCTTGCCTTTGTTATTTTACTCGACGTTTCGACGCACGATACCCGGACAAAATATTAAGCCATGATGCCCGTGCGCTTTTCAATAGAACATGAAGAAAATGTGATACATTCTTACCATGTTATCTTGCTATACTTTGGGTGGTTGCTTCGGCGGGCGACCTTATTTAGCACTTAGTGGTTAACCTACTGCAAATAATATAATAAGTACGTAATATAAAATCCCGGCGACTTTTTTCATAAGTTTACCAACAAGTTATATATCCTGTACTACACCTGTGATATTTATACTTGTTTATATTTTTTTAAGTCATTCAATATTACCGTTGGTGGCTCGCAACCGGAGCAAATGTTAAATTCGGAGGCTCTATAGGTAACCAGTAATTCCATTATTAAGGTGCCACTTAGTTAAAATTAAAACTTAAATTTTACTTTTTTCCAAACAATAGTCGTCATGCCCCAGAATGGGGAGAGTTGAAAAACAGGCATGGACAAAGATAAATTTCTGCCCCGAGCCGGAGTCCGACAGGACCGATCGCTTGGGCGGGTCCTGATGCAATATCGCTGTCTCCTTCGGGTACTCCCGGGACCCGCCCTGCTTGCGACACGGAGGTCATCATGGGGGTTTAGTCGGAAAGAGTCCGATATTATCTCGGCGACGGGGTGCCCATGAGGATTCCCCCATGTAAGAAAAAATATGGAGTCAAGAAAACGTGTGGCAGGCAGGTAGGGCTTGGGTGGTGCTGGGATTATCCATGGTTGATATTTTTTCTAAATAAACTAAATCGTATTATCAGTGTATAAGCTAACAACTTGTTGCCCTCACTTTGATCATCGCTTCCACGGACATTTCAAATGTCAACGAGACGTCTAAACCACGACCGTGCGATGTTATCGCGATGGCAAGATACATTACCTGTAACATTTAACTTTGTGTGCTGTTATCTCAATAAATATGAACTTAGGAACATGAAGAATCTGTCATAGTAACTTAAAATGGCCTTAGCAGTCTCCATTTAAAATGTTTTCCCCGGCTGTGGGCCACACACTGTATAGTTGAATTCGACATTAATTTGTTTACGTATTTAGGTATTTGTTTACGTCAGTGGTAATACGAGTATAACTTACAATGATTATTGTTTGTTGTAACTCTCGTGATGTTTCCAAATCCGTTTAATCGCACAACGTGTTGGTAAAGTTCTGCATTTTCCGTCGTATTATAATAACAACATAATGTAAGTAATTTTCAAGCAATTGGCATGAATCAAAATTTCCCTCGAGAGTGTCGTCGGCGGATAAACACAGCAATTTTAAAATTTTAAAATTACCTCCAAACAGAATTTTGTTTAACTACACGTAATTGCCGACTTACAGTAATAAGTTAATGAGGTAAGTGACTCGATATGTCTGCCGCTACTGAGATTTGGGACAGATGATAGGACGGCCTTAATATACCTTACTTGAATTATAATTTTGGCTAGATCTTTCAGCGATCAAGACATTTCTCCGTTTCAAGTGACGGTAGAAACACTTAGCAAGTTATTACTCTTAAAATTGTACCATAATTAGCTTGTTGCTAGTTTGTACGAAATAATAACGTGTTTCCAGTTAGCGCCTCGTGTAGCGCACCATCATGGAGTAAGCAGTTACTGTTATTCTCACGATTCTGTTCCTCTTATTAGTACCTACATATCACGTCAACTCTTATAGATATTATAACTAATGGACGCACTAAGGCATGTGTTTTCAAACTCTACTCAACTGCACATCTTTCATATGTTACTTAAATGTTCATAAAGTTCTGCTCTCTCGAGTTTGCGAAGTATACAAACGATCTTGAGCACATGAGGAAGTTATAAGAGTCAGAACAAGAATAGATGTACAACGATATAGGGCAACGATACAATCAAAGTCCTAAATCCAAAATGTATAGAACATTAAGGGTTCAAATATATTGTAATGTCCCATTGAATGGCCAGCGTAATATAAATCAATAATCTTCAATAGAAGGACGCGGATGCGTTAATAAAATTACGCCAACAAAGTACTCCACTTGACCTTGCGTACCTAATTTAATTACTTACTCACTTTACGCTTGTTTGTTTTTATTTGTCAAGTGGAATCAACCTTCTGTACAAGTGATTCGATGAACAATGTTGTGTTGTTATAGTTGATGAGCAGAAAGGCCCGGCCGAGGTCGACACCTCTCCTCCAGTCGGCGACCATTTTCGCTCATTATGAAGCTATTGCTGATTCTTGTTCATTATCGATAAGGTGTTTGTTAATTTGACACACTTCATCAGTGACTTCGGCAGTTGACGTACTCGGAGATATTTTGTTGGGTCTCGCTCAAGCGCGGTGAGGTCAGACTAAACTTGTGTTTGCAATAGAGTACCAGGCCAGTGTGAACAGGCGTTAAACTTCGCAGAATAGCTTTTGAATGATGTTGTTCGTTCTGAAATTGTGAAATTATACACACCTCTTTTTGTCCATTTACATTCGTTTTAGTTTTGTTAACTCGACCTCAAATCGTAGATATTGTGCTAGTTGTTAGGAATGCAAAGTTTACGTGCAAATGAAAGCAGAAGCGCTTTGTGCATCAGCTACATACATATAAGTAGCTTTCTGCAATACAAAATTGCATGAGAAAGCGTGCCTCGCTGCCTGCAGCAGTGGACCACGTGACCGCGTGGTCTGCCGCGGCGGCGGCGGCGGCGGCGGCGGGTCGACGGCCTCCTAACAGTATACAATCACAAAAACAAACAACCACCCAAACGCTTGTCTATTTGCCGCAGCGCGGTATAGTCGACGCCGGGGACAACTTTTTACAACGTTTTTTAGAAATCATTAGTGACAAGCGAATAATCGGCGAGAGGTTCGGCGGACAGACCATCTGGTTCCGTAGCTTGGACTCATATTTACTTATGGTATTCAGCCAAAGCAAATTCTGTACTTTTTCGTAATCTCATCGTTTATTTTATATGAATAACGGCATCCAAAAAGCAGACACTTGTAGGTATATCGTTAATTTTGTAACAATGTTGTATGCGTTTCTGTCAATCATCATTTATTTTATATATTCATAGACATCACTTCAGTATTGTATTTATGAAATATGATGTGTAAGTAATGCAACATTACCGTGGGAACGCGCCGCCGCCGCCGCTGCCCCGTGCGGCCTCCAGCGAGCGAGGAGTGCTCTCCGCGCTGTGGCTTCACACACTTAGTCGCATCATCATGTTTATCATTTATAATATGAAACATTACCGTACTGGGGGGAGACAACGTAAAATATTTTTTTCAGACTCCTGTTGTACACTTTAATAGTTTCTAATATGACAATTTCATCTCGTCAGCACCCCGTGGTGATAAGTAGCATTGACAGAGCTGAACTGGACAAAGTACCGGTGGTTTAAGATACATAATACATACATACCTACCTAATATGTGTTGTAATAAAATAGGGCCCGCAATATTAACGTTCCATAAGTAAATAACTCGTATTTATTGTAAATAGATACTGACCTCATAGGTACATGTGGCTTACACACTATTTTGTCCAATTTCAAATGATAAAAAGAACAAAACGTACCCATTTACTTTTGTTTGTTATTATTATTTACTTTTGTTGCTGTAGGGATTAAAGTCTTGTCAATTAACTACCGTATGTTCTGTAGACAACCCTTAATTCCGACTGTACCTACATGTACGTAATGCCATGCCACCGTGGCCTGTAGCCGAGTCGCTGATGCAGCTAGGTCACTGATGGCGATGACATCACCGTGTTCTGATGATGAAATACATCGCGGTTAAATCAATTTGTCCAAATAAGGCTTCCTCACTCGCTGTTGACGGATGATGATTTGCAAACTTTAATTAATGAAGCCTCTCCACTTCATGTTTCGCGTTACGTAATAAACGTATCATACTTGTACACAAAACACACATTTCTATACATCATTATACGTATGTATTTCGTATTCTTATCGTGGTTGTATTAACGTTGTCAGTACTACTTCTAGTAAGCCCTATTACAATCAGTGGCGTGCACTGGCTTTTACGACAAGGTAGGCAGTAATCCCCAAGGATTGACACTATGTATAGGTAACTTGTCTTTACGAAATATAGATACCTACATATTATTATCTACTCACCCACAAAACACAGCACCTTCGTTAGCCTATGTCGTGAGTACAACAAAAGAGATCTAGCAATAACTCCATTATTAGGTCGGGTAGTCAAAATACTAAGGTAGGCAGTGTCTTTTTGCCTATATGGTGTGCACGCCACTGATTACAATATACATTTTTTTCTGTATAATGGTAAGCTTTTGCGTCAAATTAATAACGTGATGTAGTTAACATACAGCAACTTGCCAATAGATGTCTGCGAGAGTTTGTGACATGTGAAGTGTGAATGTTGTTCTGTTATCTCTTAAAAGAAAAATTGACCTACAGATTAAGAAGAAAGTTCGGGAGAGAGATTAACCTGGTTAGAGCTTAAGCTGAAATATCCACAGCGACACAATAAACGGGACAAACCGCAAGTAACACCGCGAGGCGCAGCTCGTTGAGTAATGGATCCAGTGCAGCGACTGTCGGAATCCACCTGTCACATTGATAACACTTACATAACGACACACAATTCGTAACCTACATAACTTCGGCGTACGCAATTTCGGCTCGCGGCTCTGAAACACTGCGTGGCGATTAGAATCGCTACATTTGTAGAATTGAATCAATCACGCGATAGCTCCTAACTGTACTTTTATTTTAAGGAAAATACAATCGTTGCTGTAGGTCTACTTTCTTTATCAGCGGTTAAATAATACTTCTGTGTAGCAGGTATTTTGTTCTTATTTTTTTCCGTTGTCTTCCGGTGACTGACTGACTTGCATTCGGTGAATTAAGAGATCGCTTCGGATCAGTGTCCGCTTTTATGATTATTTAATTGTTGCCTCACTTCCGATTGTATCTCTTGACTGCAACTTGCTTCTATAATATCCCGTCATGGCGTCTTACGGAGGTAGACAGTAGGAGCTGTATAACCTGTTATTTCTTTTTGTAGAATACCTAACATATGAGTCACTTGACTCATATATTTGTACATCAAATGAGAGACTTCTCATCACGTGGACCCAAAGTTATAGAGAGTGGACTAATAACCATCATAGAGTTCACGCTCCTCACGAATGTGCAGATTTCTTCACGTTGCTTCCTTTACTGTAAAGCGTTGTGTAGCGTGTATAGGTATGAAAAATAGATTCATTGGTATCAGCCTAGTGTATAACCGATCTCGAATCCACAACATATAATTGCAAAGCAAAGCTGCAGCCGCACATGTCCACCTTAGAATATAAGTGCATTAGTATCTGCCAAAATCATGTATGGATGTATTAAACCGTGTGATGTGACAGGAGGAGATGGCCGCCTGGTCGCCGGTGATCAGCAACACGGCGGTGCTGATCGCGGCGGCGGCCGACTGCCTGCTCTGCATCATCACCATCTACCACCTCTCCAAGCGGGTGAGTCGCTACTGTTGCTGTTACACGCCTACACATCCTGGATGTGTATAATGAATGTGTTTAGTGTTTCCCAAATCAATGTATTGGTTGTGAACAGATCTGTCCGTGCTTCCGGCGCAAGCAAGCGTACGAGCACAACCAGTTCGAGCCGGGCAAGATGCCGACGGCGCCCTACGTCATAACGCTGGACGACGCGCTGCCCCCGCGCGCGCCGCACCACCTCGCCTCCGACCTCGAGGCGCGCCTGCACGGAGATGACAAGAAGAAGGAGGTATGTTCTTTACTGCAAACGAATGTATCTACATTTACAGTGCAAAAAAGATACTTCTTGTTTGGTAACGAACAGGTGGCGTTACAATTATTCAGCACGTCTTTATGTACATGTATATATGTAAGACAATGTGATATCGTTTTTAGATAATTGACGATTTCTTAGCTGTATTGACTACAAAAGAAAGAACATCTATGACAATGTTTTTCATCGAGAGTAGTTCATGTAACTGTGATATTATTTTTACTACATCAGAGTAACATGGTCAATGTCCAGCAATGAAAGAATGTATACCGATGATCATAATGATGAAGGTTACACTATATAGTCTTCAGCAAGCTTAACATATTACGTTTACACTACCGTAGGAGGCTGCTGTGGACAGCGCGAGCTCGCACCTCGTGTCGAGCTGGTTGGGGCGGCACGGGGCGGGCGCGGCGCCGGCGGGAGCGGTGGGCGCGGCGGGGGCGGGCGGTGCGCCCCCGGGGGCGGGAGCGGCGCGCGGGCGGCGCGGGGTGCGCAAGCCGCGTCCGCCGCCGCCGCTCGTGCTGCTGCCGGCACATCCAGCTAGCACGGTCAGTATTACCTTATTATTTGGCCAGAAACCTGAGCCTACTCGAACAAACAACATAGGGAAATGAAGTGCAATGACTTGACTGGTATAGTTCCATAAAGGTTAGATAATTTTAATATTCACAAAGAAGAGTTCACAAGGACTGTTGAGTTGGTTTGCCTGATAGAGTTCAACGGATAGTACCCCGCATCTGAACCACCAAACATTACAGGAGACGGCGCTGTATTGTTATACAGCGCCACACAATGTTTAGTGTAACGTAGTGCTTTGTAACAAGTCAAGATATAAATCAACCCGGCGAGCTCTGCGCGCGCCGCCTCGTTACTTTATCTGGCTTTCAACAGCGCATTTCAATAACGGGTTCAATATTCATTTGTTGTGTTTTTTATTTTAATTGGTCAGAGTACGTGACGCTGGCGGTTACACAACGCATGCGCTAGACTTTCCCCGGAGCCTGGGCGCAGGTCTGTTGTTGTGTAACTATAAGGCCTATCATTTCACTCCATCGCCGGCCTCACGCCGCACCATCCGAGCAATTCATTATATTTGGCGGCAATCAAGTAAAGTACGTGGGATTATTGTTACCAATCTCGGACCGTCAATAGACAATAGGATATGATTAATGTTATTGGGCAAGTATTTTATTGTTTGAGTGTTATTGTCGAATTTATTCACTGGTCATCATTGTGCAGAATCTTAAAGTTGTTTAGCATTAACTGCGTGCTGAGTATATTATCATGAAGAGAAAGGCCAAGATCGTATTAAACACAACGATCATACTCATATCTTGTCATCTTTCTATAAGCACAAATATGACTTCATGTTCATTTGAAGTAAATTTGTGAATAATCTCATTCGAAACCTAATTATGTTTTAAAACAATGAAATTCCTGTAGATGTGATCGTGTCTGAGAGTCATTACATTATACCGTTCAGTTTGTGGCAGCTGAAATAACATACATTCGCAGTTGTAAATGAAACAGAACGTCGTGTGTTGCTCGCGTGAACGTCGCGGTAATTACATGAGCAGAGACAGAAGGCGGCGCAATCTCCTTCACACACATTTTATTGCGGGATTCCACGACAATATCACATAAAAGTTTTGATGATATTACTAGTTATATAGACGGGTACCCTTCCGCCCGCACATGTCGACCGGTCTTCCAAATAAGTTACCAATATGACAATATGTCTCTCCATCGCGCCTCTGGAAATATTAAAATACTCATTGATGGACTTGTTCCAGTGCTTCTCTGCTTCCAATATCTCTGTTTATCGTATATTTCTTATGAATATTTTTTCCATTCCCATAAAAACATTTCTTTTTTTTCTATACCTACTTACTTAGTACACTTTTCCCACAATGTGTTGTCAAGTGAAAAAAATCAGACAAAAAAATGTTGTTCTCGTTAATGTTCGTGAAATTAAGCTTGCGACCTTCGTATGTTTCACACACATTCACTAATTGGAGCACTTTCTCGCGGCCACTAAATTCAGTAAGTACAAGACTTACTCTCGGCGCGCGCAGCTCACTTGCTGTTATTTGAAGGCGTTTATCTGTTGAGTTTGTTTCTGGTGTTACCTATCCCGTGGTGCACTCTGACTCCGACCCCGCGCAGAATCTCCGCGGCTCCGCGCGGACAACCACACATACCCTCGCCGCATTTCCTCTGCGCTTCATTCCACAAAGTTTCATTAAGTAAGAGAGATCAGATTAACGAATTGAACGTGCATTGGCTCAAATATCCGGTGTCCAATTTTAAACTAGAGTGTGTCGAAACAGCGTAACGTTTACACTTTACTGGGTTAACAATAAGAAGTGTTTTCGCTCGCAAAGTGCGCCGCCGCATTAGAATGTTAGCCAATAAGTTTAGGCAGTGCACTTGCGGCGGCGGGCGGCGGGCGGCGGGCGGCGGTGAGCTGCGCGGAACTGTGTCAGCAACACAGATATATTACCATTAAACATGCACTTCGGCCGCGATATTTTCTCATTCATTGACCAAGCGTAACATCCACTCCAGACGGCCGATAGATACGTCTTGATTATGCTGCAGCTTGTCCATTTACTTGGCTGTATGAAAACCATACTCTACATATTACAGGTGATGGTATATATAAGAGTCGTGATCTTATTACGAGTAATTGTGCAGGTGTAGACCTCGGCGCTCCCACGAGAGGAAAACTGTGTCAGCAGAGTAATACTTCAAAAAACCATTAATTATCTACGCACTCACAAGCGAAAATGAGCCAAAATTTGTATAAAGTGGGAGTCTCGGTAAACTTAAGATGAAAATAAAATTATTCGCTACGCTTCCGCGACTGCGCCCCGAAAATTGAATAACTTAGAATATGAACAAGGTGCTACAATGGGAGAACAATGATTTAGAAGTGAGAAAGTGGGCAACTGGGCAGGGCGCGTCCGTGCGTCTGTTGTGCGTCACGCACGCGCGGCGCCGACCACCCGACGCACAAACACAAAACATACTTTTTACTACATATCTATTAATGCTTACCAATTATTTGTAATAAATAGCTATAATAATATTTATTTGGGTTATGAAGTTATTGAAGTAACGGTTCCGAGCCGGTAAACGAATTTCCTGTTTAGGTTGTAATGCCAACTTCGGTATAAGTATTGATAAATAATGCTATTTACTATTGTACTCTACATAAAAATGTTAAATGATTTCGACAGTGCGTGGGAAAGAGTAAAGGTTAGTTACTTTATACAAGATAGCTATATCAGCTGCAGAATAACAAGCCGGCAGAAACACAATCCCTCTAACTACTTACAATACATTACACGCGCACATCATACATAGATAGAGAATCACAGTATGAATATGCGCGTTAAGAAATTCGTGGAATGTAGAGTATAGCGCGAGTAGATGTAGAGTCCGCAGCGGCGCGCGAGCGTGACGGCCGGCAAAAAGTGCTGCGTCTGCCGAGCTGGAGCCTCAGCCATGACCGCCGCCGCCACGCCACCGCACCGCCACGCCGCCGCCACCGCCTCCATCATCCGTCGTAATTGAATTTGCTGATTGAAGGATGATATTGTGTTTTTTTCTTCAAAGTTGTAGTGCCCCAGATTTGTGTCTAATCGATGATCGATAGCTGTTGTCTACAGCGTCCGCGGATAGTTGCGGTGTGAATGTGATGCATCGCTCGGGCTTAGTGCCGCTCCCGACTGCCGTACGGTACTCGTGATACTTAATACTCTTATCCACAGTCCGGAACCGTATCGAAATATTAAATGTACATCATCTATGTATTTATTTCATGGTTTAACGGACGCCATTACTCGTGGCATGTTTGTGCCTCTAGTGACGTTTTTCTTGTTATAGGCACTAGTGGCGAAGCTAGGAGGTAAGCCGGTAGTGAAAAATAGGCACTTAACCAATGCTTATTTAGATTTTTTATTTGTTTTACTTATTTGAGCTATAATAAGTCCCTACGCTACTTAATTTCCTTGAAAATATTTGTTAATGTGCCTGGCATAGGCTTGTCTTGTACTACCGGCTTAGCCCCTAGCTTCGCCACTACTAGGTACCTATTTAGCCGGAGTTTCTTAGCACTGACTTCAGATACAGTTCTAAATCTAACGCAAAGATCTGATCTGGCTGTCGTTCGCATCATCAACAGTAATCTAGCGCTGAGAGGTGTCTTGTAAGGCGATGGTATCAGCGCGGACGCATCCTTGGCCGCGATCCTAATGGCCTGACCACGAGGTATGGCTTCATGTCTATTGCTCACAATCTATCTCGACGCTAGCTAAAGCGGTTTTGTGGTTAGTTCTATTGACAAATTGTTATGTATGATTAACCTCGACAGCAATAGTAAATACGAACTACATTGGAATAACTGTTTAGACGCAATCCATCGCTTTTTCAAAGTTCTTCCTTCCTTATATGTACTTAATACTTACCAGTACTTTCACACAATTCCGTACATGCTACATGGCTTCCAATCTCCTACCTCTCGTGTGTGTTGTGTATAATAATTTAAGTGTATTAAGATAATTTCACCATAATAATAATGACTAATTTATTGTTGAAGCTTCAGGACTCATGTTATTACTATGAACTTGTGGCCCAACATGTCCTTACTATCCTTACTAATATTATAAATCGGAAAGTGAGTGACTGAACCGATTGCTTTGAAATTTTGCATATATGTAAAGTTAGAAGTCCGGATCAAATAATAGGGTACTTTTTATACCGGAAAAAATGGATATTCCCGAGGGAAACTTAGATTTTTAGTAGGAATGATAAGTTTTCTTATAGTTGTCCTTTATACCGCAATATAACCGAAGTCCTCGCGGGCGATGCCGCGGGCGGAAAACTAGTACTAAATAAATAGATCCTGGAGGTACACACAAATGCGTGTCCCGGGAGACGGGGGCGACACGCAGCAGTCACGAGTGTCATACGTTGTCAGTCCGCCATTACTCACGCACTGTCATCTCCGCGTAATAGCTCTACCCTATTTCTGTCACACGTTTATTCTATATCTCATTGTAGTTCCTACGGCCTATCACAATAAGGTTTAACGAACGCCGCTGAATGCACGCGGCGCACGCGCATCTGCTCGGCAATAATCAGAGCACGATGGAAAACGACAATTTCACTGCGCGTTATTGGATTTTTAATTCGCAATTGTTGTTTTTTAACAGACAATACTTTTAGCTTCCAATTCATAACAGTTTTCGCGCCGCAGGGTATGTTCGCAAGCTTGCGGAGCCTTGAGAGGTATGTTACCTGTTCACAGAACGAGTCGTATTGCGAAATAATGAATTTACCTCAGTAAAAGTTTCGTTGTTTACCAAAGAGTGTGCAATCGTACATTATTATTAACTATTATAAGCAAAACAATAAATCTTGCGTGTTTTTTGATATTAGTAGTCAATGTGCGCTGATGACGGATACCGTTATCTAAGCTATAAGAAGACTCTGCATTATTCCAAATTCCGTCTTACAAAGGGTTTATGTTTGCATGCATAAACTTTAACCTTTCATGAACTTTTCTCTCGGTACGTTTCTCCCAACATACGAAACATTCGAAAACGGATGTAAACATTCTACAGCTCTTATAATTTTGTCGATAAATGTTGTTTGTTATCATAAAATATAACGGACGCGCTCGCTTGACCTGAAATAGGTATGTTTGTGTTGCCACGTCGCACACTTCACCAGACATACACATTATTATAATCTGTCTATTACAGACAATGACGTCGAGCAAATTACGTAAACGATGTGCTTGTTTACTAAAATAATACATTTAGCTTAGCTTTTCTTGGTGTCTCCGTAGTTATTTTTTTTTTTTATACCACAAGGGTGGCAAACAAGCATGCGGCCCGCTTGATGGTAGGCATTTACCGCAGCCTATGGACGTTTACAATACCGGGGCATCGTTCACGCGTTGCCGACCCTGTAAAAACCTCTTCACTCCTCTTTTGAAGAACCCCCTACTGTAGTCCTTTGGGAATACCTCAGCAGGGAGCTCATTCCACAACCCCAGCGTACGTGGGAGGAAATGCCTCTGAAAGTTATACGCTGCGGCGGGCTCTATTGTGTTCAGAGAATGGAAGAAGGCCAGTGGGCCGCGGCGCACTGCCCCCAGCGCTCTGCAACAGGACTACTTGCAAAATTGTCTAACTTTGTAATCGCATTTCATGGTTAGATGTGAATTCGATTCTATAAGTAAATCTAGACAAGACTCTGTATCAGATTTATGATCAAACAACAACATTGCGTTATACACACACAAATATAGCGTTTTTTATGATAGTAAGAACGAGCTTAAAACCGGAATATGCCAGAATTCCACTCTAAGGGTGAGATTCATAGAGCTTGAAGTTAATAATCCCGCTCCATCATGTCGGGCCAGTGACTTGGAGTGCAGGCCTCACTCAAGGCGCGCCACGACTACCGGTATTGTTCCTTTTTCTGCAAATGCCAAATTGCCGGTAGACTTAAGGTCTGTCAAATTTTAAACATGAATAAAAATTGCCGCAATATTTCGTCCCTTAGCTTACAACACCGCTTAAGTCATTTTTACCAACTTTACAGGAGACGAAAAAACCTATTGCTGATTGCGACGCCAACCGACTTGAGCGCTGTCACTATTTTTTTTATTACGGCGTCTGATTGGTTGAAATGTATTTCACGAGATCAATGGTTCGACACGCAATGCGCAGCTTCATCCAATGGCATTAAAATGTAAAAACCGCAAATTTTCGACTTGAGCGGGGTTGTTAGCTAAGGGACAATTTTGAAAAATACATTTCCGCATAATGTGCACTTATGAATCTCACCACTCACCCGAAGTACCATGGCTGGACGTGATGTACACCAGTAAGAACCTACAAATTACAGTAAACGGAAATAATCCTTAGAAAAAGATAAAATAGAAGTGTCATCACCATCATGTGCGACTTCTTTTTCCCGATTAAAACTAGTCGTCTATTAAAAACATATAAGTAAAGGTGTAATCTTGAATTTATCTCGATGTCATCGCGCCGCTGAGTTTTGCAATTACAGACGACTTTCTGAGATAACAAAGTTTTTATTATAATTGCGCTCATCCTTTTCTGTGTAAGTGAAGAATCGCTCGGAGCGAGAGTACGCCTGCGAGGCGCGAGTGTGGCGGGCGGCGGAGCTAAGGCGCGCCGCTGGACGCTGGCTGTCGCTCACATTGTATACCACAAATAAAAAGCGAATTCCTCGCTCTGACAAATCATCCGCCGTGATGTGAGAAGACCACTAGATTGCGCCTGACGCGCGTGGAAAATGGCGGTAAAAACATCGGACTTCCGCCGGCGCAAGCGCATTAGGACTTGAAACGAATGGCCTGTCGGCTGCTGACAGCGGAACGGCGGCGGCGCCTGCGCAGACAGCCACGGCCACTGCGCCAGATACCATATTAATTGAAGTGCCCGCCGTAAGCTTTAATACACCTTATCTGATTGCTGTCGGACAGTTGTACCAGTACGCACTGTACCTAGTAATATTACGCACGCAATGTAATTATTGCATTTTTGCTTGTGAAAGACAGATTCGAAATATGCCCATAAATTGCGCACGTTAACTCGGTAATTAGTATAAGTGGTGGGTCGCTTTGCTGGGGACAGTGGTCCGGGCGCGCTCCCAGCGCCAGCTCCCGCCGAGCTTCTCGGCGCACAATTAACATTAGAAAGCAGATAATGGCCGCCTAGCCGCGTGGACCGCGAGCCCTTTCCCGGCCAACATCATCATTTACCTGCTCTTGACTTCTCATGACAAGTTTCATTTCTGAAAGTAACATGGTTTCGCTGAAATCATGAAGAGGACATCGTCGGCTGAAACGTCACGGACTATGACAAACCGAAAGTATGAGGCTGGTTAGTCCCCTACCGACATGTGCCAGCACTTTCACATCCAGTTAGAGTTCAGCCGCTAAATGGCACTAAACTGACCACACTCTGAAAAGTTCACGAAGTGGAACCAGCAGAAAGTGAAAACTAACAGGAAACTTTGCGGTTTAAAGATACTTTATATTGCGGCTACACTTCGTAGTGGGTGGAAACATAATTAGTAATGCCGGCATGGACTAGTGGTCAGGGTATCTGCCTCTAGGACAACGGTCGCGGGTTCGATTCCCGCCACGGACATAATGCTTTAGTGATGAGCTGAGGCATTTGTTGTGTGCGTCTGGGTGTTTTATTTATCTATGTATGTATTTAAAAGTATTTATGGAAGTATATCAGTCTCTGGCACCCATAGTACAGGGTATCCTAGTTTGGGGTCAGGTGACCGTGTGTAAAAATGTCCCGACATATTTATATTTATTATAACCATAGTGGCTAAACGGTGCATCCATGCATCACAGCTTGATGTTAGGCCTTGCGGTCATGTCACAGAACTTGACAAGAGTTCAAGCTCAATTTACTTAACCGAGTCCACAGTTTCCCAGCTTGAGCTGGGAGGGAGCTGTGTAAGCAGACTCAGACAGAACGGCCAATACGAAGCACAGAAGGCACTATATTGGTGACAATGGAAGACCAGCTTCGACGGTGGCATCAGCACTTCAGCGAGGTATTTCGTGCCACAGACTCTGACGAAGGATCCAACGTGAACGATGTGTCGCATACTCCCCCGTGGCAGCTGGATATTGACACTCAGATCCCTAGTCATGAGGAAATCACCACGGCAATAAAATCGTTGAAGAGTGGAAAAGCCCCCGGAAACGATGGCATTCCCATTGAAGCTTTGAAGGCCGATGCGCAGGTATCTACAGCAATTTTACACCCCCTAATCAGGTCCATATGGGAGACCGAACAAGTCCCCAATGACTGGAAAGAAGGCGTCGTTGTAAAATTGCCAAAAAAAAGGAGACCGCTCACTGTGTGCGAACTGGAGAGGAATTAACCTTCTCCCATCCTGTACCAAGATACTGCGCAAAGTGCTTCTGACCAGAATGGCCGCCCAAGTGGATCGACATCTCAGGGAAGAGCAGGGAGGATTTAGACCATGCCGGTCATGCACCGATCAACTGAACCTGCTGAGAATGATACTGGAACAGTGCAACGAAATGCAGAGCGAAGTTTTTGCGCTGTTCGTAGATTTTGAAAAAGCATTTGATCGTGTGAAATGGCACAGTATCTGGCGAATTCTAAAATCGCGAGGAATTCCTGAGAAGATAATTCACATCATCAGGGGCCTGTATGAGGGATCAACATGCAGAGTGCTGCACAGAGGACAACTGACCGACCCAATCCACGTAACCGCTGGCGTGAAGCAAGTTCTCTTCTGTTCCTCATAGTCTTGGACGACGTGATGCGGAGAGTTGTCTGCAAGGAATGCAGAGGCCTTCCCTGGTCTCAGGGACAACACCTCGAAGACATAGACTTTGCAGACGACCTATGTCTGCTCTCCAAACCCCGTGATCACCTACAGACCAAGGCCGATGATCTCGTTAAAGAGGCTGCCCAGGAAGGATTGCGCGTCAACTGCGCTAAAACGAAGGAGATGCGCCTCCACACCGTTGACACCCAGCTTCTCTTAATCAACGGCGAGAGTATCGAGCGGGTCCACAAGTTCACCTATCTTGGGGGTGTTGTGAGCCCGCAAGGTGGAACAGACCTGGACATAGAGGCCCGTATCAACAAGGTTCGTGCTGCATACGCCCAATTAAAGCCTGTTTGGAGTTCCCACATTATCACCCGACGCACTAAATTGAGGATCTTCGAATCAAACGTCAAGTCAGTCTTACTATATGGTTGTGAGACGTGGTATGTCAGAAAGGACCTCTCCCATCAGCTGCAAGTATTTGTTAACAAATGCTTACGGCGCATTTTGGGAATTTTCTGGCCCCGAACAATAAGGAACACCGACCTATGGAGACTGACAAGACAAAGACCCATCGACGACGAAATCCGGACAAGGAAGTGGCGTTGGATTGGACACACGCTCAGAAGATCGGAAGAGTATCCTCCAAAACAGGCTCTGTCGTGGCCGCCGGCAGGAAAGCGTAAAGTTGGCCGCCCTAGATCCACATGGCGTCGCTCAGTGAAGAAGGAGGCGGATCTAGCAGGTCTGAAGTGGGAAGATCTGGTAGTTGCTGCTCAAGACCGGTCCGAGTGGAAGAATGTTGTGCGAGCCCTATGTCCCTGCTGAGGGAATAAAG
>SJJU01070989.1:0-22051 GCA_012932125.1 Conopomorpha cramerella | reverse complement strand
ATTGCTTTGAAATTTTGCAGACGTATAGTTAGAAGTCCGGTTTAAATAATAGGGTACCTTTTATCCCGGAAAAAATGATATTCCCGAGGGAAAACAAAAATATTCCTTTATACCGCAATATAACCGAAGTCCACGCGGGCGAAACCGCGGGCGGAAAGCTAGATATTATAAATAAACTAGCTGACCTGGCTATAGTTGTTTTGTCAATATACATTATTCATATTGCAATTGTAGTATACCTATAAACCTTCCTCTAGAATCACTTTATCTACTAAAAAAGCATAATAATCTGTTGTATAGTTTTTAAGATCTAAGCATACATAGGGACAGACAGTGGGAACCAACTTTGACTTAAATATATATCACGAGTATTGAACCATCTAACAGTAAATAGAAAGTTAGAAATAGAAAAGTAGCAAGAAATCTTTATGAATCTTCCCTAAAGAATATTTCTCATAAGCTATCACTTGAAATGCAAAAATTCCACATGTCTGGCTTAACTGTCCACATTTCAAAAAACTTATTTTTAATCATCTTCCATTTCTCCATATAAGCCACTGATTTTAATTTCATCTCATTGTAAGTAATAGTTGATAAATCTATGTCACCAGCAACATCTGCTTTTATTCTTTCATGATTTGTCAAGATATTGATGAATTTTCTATAAATGTGATATTTGCTTATACTTAAAGCACTTTTCATAGAATTTATATCCTTTTTTGTAACTCCCAATTTCTTCCCTAGAATTGCAACTTCATGGATTCTGAAAAGAAATTAAAATAAAATAATTAATTACAATTAATTATTATGCAATTATAAGTAGAAGGTATCATATTTTAATTAGGAATATTAGTTAGTTTGAAGACTTGTTTGTTATGATCAATCCTTCAAATTTGTACTTATTTTGTTCAAGATTTATAGTTTTCTTTCGATATGAGCATTAAAAAGTAATAGAACTGGGGCTAATATAAAAAACAGATACTCTATCTATTTACTACCTATACTATAATACAAATAATAGGTCATGATGAAAACTTGACTGTATGATTGTCTCTAACTCTATGTTTCTTCACTTCACTGGGTCAAACATTCACAAGGAAACTTGTTTAACACAGTCATATCCATGTATGCTGGTTATGTCGTATTTCATGAACAGATGACCAGATTACCAGGACCATGTCAAACATGTTTTGTTGTGTATTTTAATTGATTTCATCCTGCACCATACCACCATATTGCCTGGTTCTAGGGGAAATAATAATTATACAATAATACTACCACTTACATCTTTTCAGTATTTATCCACAATATGCTTCCTGCAGAAGGTCGGCTCCTATTATCAGATCTTAGTTCAGAAATATTTAATGTACTTTGATAGAACTTTGGCACTAAATGGCTATCTAGGATTAAATTGTTTCTACACAACAATGCTCTTGTAAGGCTTTCTTCAGAAAAAGGTGTTTTTGCTCCGAAGACAAAGCTTTTAAAATAAATGGGCTGAGCAAGTAGCATATTAAGAAAACTACCTTGAATGCCCATGTGCACCCATTTTGCTATTTTGTCACTGCAGGAGACAGATAATGTTCTATCGCCCCTGCCTGGCTTAGTCCTTACTTTACCACAAACATGGTATGAAGGTCCAGCGAGTTTAGAATCTTGTTCTCCATTCGGCAAGCATTTTGCACCTGTCCTATGTATGTCTGCTAGTCTGGGTCTCTTGCATTCTTCATCACTCTTAATTTGTTCACCAGCTGAACGCTTACTATTGACAATAACATCACCATAATGTTCAATATCACCTGTTTTAGGCATGATAGATGCATCACCGCATGGTAGTTGTGATGAAAAGAAATGAAAGCTAATACCACTATTTAGTTGGAACTTATTATCTTCTATTGTGAATATGGATTCTCTTTTATTTAATGCAGTTTCAATGTTATGGTACAAGTATAAGAGGAATCCCCTTCGTGCGATAACTTCTGCATGACTGTCATTCAAGATATCACCTTTTGGAGACATTTTCGAAGCTCCAATACACTTAGATCCTGTACCCATTGACACTACTTCGAAAGTGTTCTGTTTTGAATCATGTTTTATAATACAAGACAGCACAGTCCATTCATTATCAGTAGGTTTACCAGTTTTGGGCAAACTATTGTATAATTTCAAGCAAGTTTCTGTAATTTTATTTATGTCATTGTGGTCGTTTGCCATTGTGAACTTTTAGCATGTATGTAAAAAAAGCTCAAATTCCTAAAACATTTCCAGTAAATTAGTAAATCTTATTGTTTTGATTGTTTGTTTGTTGCACTTTTAAGGTTATGTTGACGTTATGTTTTTTTAATTATGTTTAGGGCTTAAATCTGATCTCATTTGCCATACCACTAGTCAAACTTGGGGATGAATCATGTCTGACAGAATATGGGTCATTACGTGGGAACAAGACATATTTTAAGTATACCGTAGGAGTTCTGTCTTTTGGGTACCTAATAATAATCCAGATTATTTTTATCATCAAAGTTACCACACCTGTGACATATTTCCTGAATTAATATTGTTAACGTCTCACTTTCCTTCGTGGCGTTATTAATTCTAACTTGTAATTCATTAAAAATAAGCTCGGTATAATCATACTTTCCAAACAACGTTTGACAGCAATGACAGTTCTCCGCCCGAAAATCTGTCAGGAAAACGTCAAAGAAAATTCCCCTTCCACTTCTATGCTTTTTTCTATGAAAATATTCATACCTCAGCCTTTTCATAAAAGCCAGAAGTGATTCACTCTTGCAATAGGTAGGTACCTACTTGACTACGAGCTACCTTAAATCTAAGCAACCCAGCTGCATGCTCATTGATGTTCTCGCTTGTTGGTGTGCATCTCCTTCATTACTTATACAGCCATCAGTGGGCGGTGATGAAACGTATCGTTTTGTCACTCTACACCTCGTTAGAGCGAAATGACGCGCCCGTTTCCAGGCTCTACATTTACATATCAAAGCCTGGCACCATATTGTGAAGATTAAAAACACATCATAGAGAGCAACATTATTGATCAACGAACGATAAAGGTTACACCTACCTATACCATACCTGCCTAACTCATATTATTATAATTATTCTATCGTTTCGATATGGATTGTCAAATTCGGTGATTGGAATTTTAAATAGAGCTTGGTGCAATATGGTGACTTAATAGACTATCTGAGCTTAAATAGATCGTTGAACAAAAAGAAAGAAAAGACAAGAAGGTTCATGCGTCGTTATGACGTCATTATCCTAAAGTTGTTAGTTATCTGCATACTATTAGGAAAGTAGTTTGTTCCTTTTAATTTTAGGTAAATAAGTAGGTAGGTATAAATAAGTACTACTTAGGTAAATAACTAACTACATACATGCATACCTAAGTACGTTACCAATTTACGAATGTAAGTACCTAATTACAATGCATCATCTGCTTCTCTGATTAATGGTAGAGCGATACCTATTACATATTCACATTGCTTACTTTGCTGAAAATGGCAGGCTTTTCAAGACAATTTCGCTCCATAATGAGATTGGAAATTGACGGGAATTGAAAGAAACCGCCACACCACCATTACCGACGTACCGAAGCATATTAGTGCTCATTACTGTACCTCCAAACACGTCTCAAATTACATGCCTTGTGATCCTTCCTGCGCTTATGTCCCGCACGACATTATGAAACATTTTTTGTTAATTTTTGTAGCGGGACTGGGATGCGATGAAGAGGTTTGAAATACTTATTACCTACTACGAAACATAAAACTATTTTCTTTGAGTATGTCTATCTACGTTATCCATAAAAATATTTCATTTGACCTCTTTTTAGGTAGGTACCTAAGTACCTATCCATAGTCAAGGGGTGTCTGAACAAAACGCTTAGTGTACGAAGATAGAGTCGACGAAAAATCTGGTCTATCACTCTAAGGTTGAAACTCATGTGACTGATTACATGCCGCATTATAACTTTATTAGGTACTAACTGACCCGACAAACGTTATTTTGCTAATATATATTATAAATTCCGGGATAATAATTAGCCTAAATGTTATTCCAGTGTATAAGGTATCTGCGTGCCAAATATCAACCAAATCTGTCCACCCTTATTTGACGTGATACGCGGACAAACTGACAGACAGACAGACTTTTTCTCCAAAAATATGAAATTCGGCTTCTTTAACGGCAACTTGATATAATCCACTGGTTTTCTCGTAAAAAGAATCAATGTACAGTTTTGGACCCCGAACAGTTTTATTATACTTAGTATAGAAGAAGATAGATGTTTTAGTGACGTAGGATGTGTCACCAAAACTGATAGAGCATTTTACTTATAGAGCACTTTTTTGGTCGACCGTACTTTACATAAAGTTCAGATGGTAAGTTCAAAAAACCGATAAATCTCACCCTAAGCCATAGTTACGTACCTATGTAGACAGAAACGTGGGTAGGTATGCCTTTATACCCTATAAGTTCGCCACATTTCCTACGTCTTTCTTTCCATAACTGGCTCAATAAGACGAAATTGCACAGTATCAGGTATAAAGAGCTTTAAGTAGGTTCCTACTATCCATGCAAGTCGTCAGTGATATTGGACTTGGATCTACTGAAGCGTTGCGTAATACCAAACAGTAACACCTTCCTTCCTGAAGTTGCACCAACCAGCAACCAAGTAAGGCGTCATAACAAAAAAATCTAAGTGTTAAGTTGGTAGAGATACCCTTGGTTGGTAACCTATGATTTCTCAAAGCGATCCCTAGAGGGGCGGACCGAGTTGGGCGAGTAGTGAAAGGAAAGGAAATAACAGACATAAAGATCATTTCCTAAGATATATATCCACAGCACGAACCGCACTCTACTTGAACTAACCTGCTTTATGTATTTTGTTTAAAAAAATATCTTAGTGGCATTGATAGAGGAAATATTATCATAAGCAAGTAGGCTCTGAGGTAGTTAATTACTTCTAGGTAGGTGAGGTAGGTTGGCAGGTATAGTCAAGGAGTACCGTATAGTAACACTTCCGCCTTATTGAAATGCCTGGGTTATAACAATATATTCAAAGAAGACAGTTTAAGTATGTCAAACTCTACAAAATTACTCGAAAACCTACTTTTAAAAAGTAAATATTTCGCTCCTTTTCGTAGTCCTTAACTGTACCTTCGTACTTTTAGAAAGTTTGGTATTTCCTAAAGCAGAACAGATCATACGTAGGTATGAAAGTTTTTCTAGTGGGTAGGTATATTCTTAATACAGAGTAATAACTACCTTAAAAACTACTTAAACATAATACCTAAGTTCCTACTTAGGTATCAACAACTAAATACATAAGTACTTATAACTCCTATAGATGCTATAGCTAGTGAATAAAAATATTATATTGACTAACACGTACGAATGACATTAACATTTATAAGTGCAATTACTTACATACACATCAATTAATATACAAACATTTCATAAAGAACTTTCATCATTCATATTCAAGTAGTGCTTCACATTCGCAAGGTCACAATATAAAAAGAACGTTAGCATACATTTCACAACAAACTATCTAGGATCTTGCCTCTATAATGTCATCACATCACACAACATCAAAACAGCGTGCTATGTCGATGAAAGAAAGGTTTCCCAAATTATGCAACGATGCAAAATTGAATACAAGGGTACAATACTGACCCCTGTGGAGATTCACACTTATCACAATGACTTATTAACTCGATCATTTCAATGCGCAAGTCGCGATGCCATTTCGATGTCGTAATCGTGTGACTTACTTACCTCCAGCTAGATAGATGCAGGTACCTCTAGATATACGTATGCTATCTGTAATAGTAAAGTATACAGGTGGTAGATATGTAAAAAAAATATCATTTAGATATGACCTTTCGTTGGCACAATTAGAGCAAGTACATATAGGAGGTGTTTCTTGCGCAGAATAGTCTGGATGTCTGCAAGTCACGGGTAAATAATAGGTACCTAATCTATCTATATAATATACCTATATAAAAATGACTTGATGTTCGTTAGTCTCGCTGAAACTTGAGAACTACTGCTGGACCGATTTGGCGAATTACACGTAATATTTCTTCGAATACAAGGGGTACAAAGGCTACTTCCTATGGCATAACAAATGTTTGCCGAGACATCTAGTGAATAAATGAATGGTGGTCAATCACTTGTTCATTGACCATGAAAGGAAAGCTAGTTCTTGGACCCTCGTAGGTACTCAAGTTTTCAGACTTGCCGGTAGATCTGACCTCATCTCTCATTGACCGTGCTTATTTTAAATTCTTAAGTTTTTTTGTGTTATGTCGGGGTATCCACTTATCTACATCCTAAACTGTAGTCAAATGAAAAATCGGAGTCAACTAGGTACCTACGTGTCAACTTAATAACGCAACTATAGAAGTGACCATGCAAATTAGGCTTAGCCGGAGACTTAGGTAAGAGTGAATATGCGTAGGTAGGTCGGTACTCCATATTTTACGATTAAAAAATATTGGTAAGGTCATCCAACCAAAAGACCGTAACTATGAATGTGGGTGGATGTGTTCACTCCGAGTGGATCAAACGAAATTATATTGATTGCATCCAGTGATATTTTATGTTTTTTTGAAGATGACTTAACATTAAGTAGATAAGATACTACCTAAATCACTAGTTCTACTCAGTCCTGCCTTATATAGGTACTTTTATTGTTACTGTCTAATGTTTATTACTTGCCAACCTATTGGCCCAGAGAACTTGATAAATGAAAAAGTTATTATGTAGGTAAAGCAAGCACTCTGGATCAAATGAGTTCAACTACACTAATGAAACCGCTATATAACAAATCAGCGGTCCCTTTTTCATTATTGACCTTAATTTATACTTCGTTAATATGTCAATATTGCTTTCTGAACAATGCACTTTCCTTATAACGAACAACATGCAAAACAAAGCTTTACTTGCTTTTAAAGCAATCTGCGCGGTTCCAGAATCAGACAATCCTTTTAACCCGAGATAATTTTAGAATACTCAAACAGTTTATGATAAGAAAAATATGCTGGAATACGTTGGGACTATAAAAGGCAGTGCTTGCAGTATGGTGTTGATAACTAATCGGAATCGTGCTGTAGAACATTAGTGCAGGCCACGTTCCTGGCTACATCTGATAGGCGGCGAGAGACCGTAATGCCTCCATGAACACTAGGGCTATTGCATGTTATTACAGCTGCGAAGCGGCCCGGACAGCTCGTATCATTGGTAATGATCGCGCACCCAAAGCCGCCTCTGAACATGCCTAGATGTTAACGCAGAATCCTCCAGACTACAAGGCAAAACCATAAGAGACTAGCAGTGGAAACATGCGCATGCGCCTGTTGCGATACAGAATTTAATGGTCCGAGAAAGGAAACCTGCGAGCTCATTATCGCGGACGTAATTCAACAACAAAACCTTGCCTTATTGTCGATCTATGCCTATTTGTCTGCAAACAATAAAACAAAGACATGAAATAAAGTAAAATATCCTAAGGGTTTACAAACACATGGATTTATAGGTTGTATATTTTTTTTTGCTATAAAAAACTCACATTATTTTCAATGTTGTTTAAACAATATATGAAGTTAGGTTACTTATATTTACTAAGTATACAACTAGCTGTCCTAGCAAACATTTGTTTTGCCATAATAAGTTGTCTTTGTACCCTGTGTATTGGGAGAAATACAACGGGTAGCAGCATAAAAAATAGATAGTAGCCGATTCTCAAACTTACTGAATACGCATTTAAAATTTGGTAAACATCGGTAAAGCCGTTTCGGGGGAGTACGGTAACTAACATTGTGACAAGGAAATTTTATATTAGAATTACCTAGATAATTTGGAATGGACCTTATTACGTAGGTACGCACTACACATTGGTGTCATTATAGGTAGTCAAGCTAATGAAAAACAGCAAACATTCGAATATTTTCATAGTGACCCCATACCTAACAAAGCTCTGCTTTATTGCGTATTTTCACGCAACCTGTGAAAGGCTTCTTCTGCAAATCAATTTCATATCTACAATGTCTTAATTCAGCACCAACACTTGTAAGCCGATTAGAATATAAATAAGCTGTGGTTAATATGACAATTTACGGGCGTAACTAACAGTTAGCTGATTACCTATGGTTTCGTGTGTATCCACCTTAACCAGTCAATTGCGATTGCCGAAGCCAGATACATTTGGAATAAGTCGGATGGTATAATAATATGTAACTAGTGGACGCCTCGCGATTTCATTCCCGTAGTTAATTAGTACCTGCATCCCAAATTTCAAGCGTCTAACTTGAGCGGTTTAGATTTCTCTTTCAAAAAGTATTTTCCCGTTAAATCCCGTTCCCGTGGGAATTTCTGGAATTTCTTTCTTAGTGTACCACTGCGGTACCTAAGCTACGTCCGTTCCAAAATTCAAGTGTCTAAGTTTAGCCGTTTGGGCTGTGCTTTGATATGTCAGTCAGTTGTGTCTAACTATTATAATTAAAAGGAAAAGCGACAGCTTTTCCTTTTACTTATATTATATTTAATACTAGCTATCCGCCCGCAGCTTCGCCCGCGTGGACTTCGGCTATAGTGCGGTATAAAGGAATATTTTTATTTTCCCTCGGGAATATCCTTTTCTTTTCAGGGATAAAAAGTACCCTATTATTTAAACCGGACTTCTAACTATACGTCTGTAAAATGTCAAAGCAACTAAAACATCAGAACTGTGATTGAAACAGATAGACTTTTGAAAATACCTTTTTTCTGTATGTATAGGGTGTTTTCAGTTTGATTTCGAGGACAATGGATAGTGGCACTTATGATTTCTTTTATGGCTAGTTTGTTATATATTTTCAGTGTTTGACAGTTTATCTACCTATGCACCATTTACTAATCTGGTACGAATGTATCCAAGTATCTACCATTCAGTTTGACGTCCATTCCTGGCGACTACGTGTCAATGGACAAACAGATTAATTGTCCAAACTGAGGTGAAAGACGACTGTGAAACGTTCATTTTATACGTTTAATTTAATACCTAGCTGGATAATCAATAATTGGTACAGAACGAAGCCGATGTCCATTGCGATTTCAAAGTCGCAAACGTGTTTTATAGTGGCGTCGTTTGAAACAGGAAAGCATCGGTTCTGGGCGCCACAGACGATCCTCAATTAATTTTCCGATGAAAGGACATCTTTATGTGTCGTCGTGTAGTGGAGTTTTAACGGTTAAATGTAATAAGTACACGGATTGGTTGTCAATGCTTGCAAAATTAACGGGCCCACAAGGAAATCTATTGCCGTTTACCTACTATGTACCTAGTTACATAGGTACGTACCTATTAGGCAGCATCTTTCCATCCATTTATCTATCTATGGCTTAATACGACACGGCACTGTACAGCATATAAACTTAGTAGGTAGATAGGTAAATATATTACTTAACTAGGATGTTGGATCTCTGTGTTATGATTATGAATGACTGCAGGGCTAGGTTGAATCAGCGTTGTAGAAACGGTACCTGCTAACTTCCCGACCCATTGTAATCGTACTTACTTACCTACCTGCGTAGTATATAATAGGTACAAGCAGTCTATAGAAGTACAGCTGATGGATTGCTTGTTAGATTCCAACTGGTTTCATCGTCATCAGCCACATGGCGTGCACTGCTTGACGAGGGCCTCCTCCATGATCAATTGGGGGAAATGAAAATAATCGCCACGCTTGGCAGGCGGGCGGTCCAACCCTGCCCAACTTTCCCGTCTTGGGCTCGTAACAGGAGACCGAGAGAACTTTCCAGAGGACGGGCAGCAGCGATCTCTGTGAGTTAAACCACAACACCACGGTTATCGCCAACCATTGGGGGAGGACTTCGTCCATCAGTTGACATCATGTTTCTGATGATGATGATGAAATAGGTACAAATAGGTACATCTGTTCTTTTTTTAAAGATAAATAGTCAAACTCTTCGTAAAAAATTCAACAACAAAGCCATTTTAATAAATCCGGATGATTTACACTGTTCACATTGTATTTTAACATTAAATAACATTTTGAGCTGATTAAAAATGTGCCGGAAATACCTATTATGATGTATGAAAGTAGACAACGACATCTTTGATATTTTATCAAAACCATTGTCTGCCGCATTCTGTAATGAGTTCTATTTTTATCCAACAGATGGCAGTAGTCAGCCAAAAAGTCATCAGTGTTTGAATTGATTGTTTGTTTGATATCTGGACTGATACATACTGTTTGAGTTGTTTGACGCGGTTTGATTGACGTTGTGGATTTTGTTGTTTGTGTTCTGGAGTTTGCTTGTTCAGTAACCGGGAATACCTACTTCCCTAAATAGTTTACCATTGCAATTATAACACAGATCAATTGTTTTACCCAATGTACATGAGTTTTGAAGCATAAAATCTTGTACACCATGGCTAGTTTAGAGGAGAAGCAGGTTGATTCAGATGCGTCAGTAGCCGACGCTCAGAAGAATAGCGAATGCACTGAAAAATTAAACAAAAATGGCAAAAATCACGAACAGCAAAGCACTTGCTACTGGTAAGAAGCAGACTGTGATGTTAACCTTCAATTTTTTTAATGGAAAGAAAGTTCACTATTACAGAAGTAATGTGCGTGCGCTTGATACAAAATGACTAGTAATAGAAAGATTTTACAATTTGTATATGTTTTTTTCCAGTGGTAAAGACAGGAATCTCAATATTGCTGAACTGTTGTGTGCTTCGTGCAATCGTTGGTTCCACGAGTCCTGCATTGGTTACCAACTTGGTAAATTAGTCCCGTTCATGACCAACTACTTGTTTATTTGCAAGAATTGTTCGCCTACAGGACTGGAGACATTTAAGAAAAATCAAGCTTGTAAGTACACAAGTTTATTGTGGTTTTTTATTGCTTTATGTTTTTAAGTAAGGATTAAAATTACACTCACACCTTTTCTTTCCGCATCATGGTAGTCTGAGGTTGAGGTGACAGTTGTTAATACTATACATTATTTACCTACTGTGTACAGTCAAGCCAGAGAGTATAATCAATGGTGTTGTAAAAATGACTTACTTAAAATGTAATTTTCCCATTTTTACCAGTGTAGTTGTTGAAAACAATTCTTGACATGTTTACTAGTTTCTTTTTGTTTTCCGTTTATGCTTTTTTTAACCTTTGGGATACCCAAATTGGTATCCAGGATATTGTGGCATATATGACTTGTCCCGTATCCGTCCCAGATTACAATGATTTACTAATAATTGAATATTTTAGCAGTAAATGCTACAAAGATTTAGTTTAGACAGATCTGAGGTGATAGATAGCAATAGAAAGTGAGGGTTTTGTTGGCATACTGAACATTCAGGTGGTATTGTGTGCAATATGATGACATGCAAATAAAATAAATAAATAAAATGTTATTGTCATTGCTAATACAATCATTTATTTTCAGCGTTCCCTCAAATGTGTATAACGGCTATAGCCAATCTTACACAAGAGAGTGCAAAGGTCGGCAGCAACAAAGTGCTTTTTAGTAAAGATCGGGAGATCATACCTTACATTGATCAATATTGGGAAGCTATGACCACAATGCCTAGAAGGTGAGTAAGATTTTTCTTCTTTTGTTATTCGTCCGTTCTTTAGTCTTTGTATTTCTTTAACTGTAATCTTCCAGTTTTGGTATTCCATATTCTACATAACATAAATTTTAAACAAAGATTTGGGCAAAAGTTTTCCTTTTTGTTTGGAGTACTGTCCAGAACCTGTTCCTTATTAGAAGTTACTTGACAGTATGTTGTGTTGTCATCCTGTTGTGTAAACAATAACAGAAAATAAAACATAAACAGTTTGTGTTTTACTCTGTGAATTTGTTGGACATCCCTGCTAAATACTTACTCCAATTTCCAAATGATTGAATGATTTTGAAGTCTGTGCTTCAGAAGATAAAAACACTATTTTCCATTTGGAGCTCAAAAGGTCTCCAAACATCTAGCTTTAAGCTCATTCTTACACATAACGTGGAGACCAATTATCAGTCAAATATCTCATGGCAATGCAGATGCTGTCTCTTACCTGTAAAACTCAAATTAAATCTTAATAATATAAGTATGTAAATGTAAGTTTCTTAATTACTGGTACTTTGATGCAAAAATTGCTGAGTGGGCTTTAATGAAACTTCGTTATTGCATAACCAGTATTCATAGCTGATAGTTATAAAGCTGGAATAGGTCATAGGATATTTTTTTTCTATAAAGTGGACAAATAGCTGTTAACCCTCTGGTACACTGCTAGTCTATATTGAATAGAGTATTTGAGCTTTTCTTTATTTGTTGCTGTGTCAAACTTGAAGTATTAAGCTGTTATTTCTGTAATGCAGGGTAACTCAATCATGGTATGCAACAGTCCAGCGTGCACTTATCAAGGACATTCAGGTGCTGTTTACATATGAAGAGCATTCAGTGCAAGGACCCATGTTTGGACTCTATAATATGGAGCTTACAGCTGTCAAACCTAACTATGAAGCAATGATCAAACATGGCCAGCTGAAGGTCACCGATATGGGCATTGCTACAAGTATGTTGGACTGTCTATCTACACCCATCAAATTTGTCTAGAGATCAAGTACATTTTAGAAGATTGCAATCAAGTATATATTTTACAAAAACTGAATTCATTCATAATTTATTCAAAATGTGGTGATAAGTCATTGATACAGGCATGGGGAATTAGGTAGGAGATAAATCCAGATTTGATTTTAAATAAATTAGCTTTTTTAAGAGCTCAATATGTGCTTGATCCCTAGACACTTTTGACGTGTGTAATATCTATTCTATAATCATATTATTTTTATCGAATGCAAGGATCTAAAATAAAATAAAAAACATTGACTAGTGACATTATATTGTACAGTTGAGTTGACCACTTGGTGCCGATCAAGCCGAGCAAGTACCTAAACCTCGGCTCCTGTAAGTACGAAGGTCAAAACAGTGAAATTAAATTATTGGTTTGCTATCCGTATCTACTTCGACGGCCGTCCGGCACCCTAAACTCTGCGCGAACCGTAGACGAAAAGTGGCAAGGTTATCATTTCAATTGTTAGTTGTGTTCAAACCTATAAAAACTCGGTTCTAAAAATAGTAGCCACGGCACATAGTCTAACGGGCCGTCTGAAGCACAATAAGACTAAGAGAATAACCACTTGGAAACTGTCATTCATCAAATGACTTTGGCTCTTGTTCTCAGTTTGCACAATCCTCGACTGCGGGACAACGAATGCTTCCAAGTTTTTTAATTTTTTTTTTATTTACTCACTATGACCAAACGTTTGACCACCATCCTGCCTGATGTTAAGCAGCGATGTGGTCTACGATGGAGCACACTTGTTCATTAGGTATCTATTCATCCGCGACTTGAAGACCTTCAAACTGTACTTATTATAACATTCTATAACAAGTCTGAAAAATTTAACTAAACGTTTTGTTCGCTTTACGATCGTTTTATCTACTCACCTAAAATACACATACATTTACGTCTAATGTCGAAAAGGGGGTGGACAAAACCTTAGTATAACAAAGAACCGTTCGTCCACAATTACCATATATTAAGATAACTAATTTAGAATGTTAATATGGCTCTTCTGTTACAAGTTGCTAGCTTATTATCTGAATAACCCTAAATCTCCAGATCCCATAGTCGGCCCCTACGATATGCCGGGAAGAAGTGCAACTGATGCATCCTATTTACATCCCAGATCAGCATGGAATAGAGGCGTTAAAATAAGAGCTTTTTGGGGTTTCAAGTTTCTCGCAGACAGGTACCCCACCAATCTGTGAGATTTAAGCTGATTTTGCTTTTGTTAGATCCTTATCCTCGTATGAATAAAAAGTTTCAACATTCATTAGCTACTTGAAGTATACCAATTTATTTTAGAAGTCTGCAGTTTATTTGTCATACAAATAAGCAGTATTTACAAATAACCACTTAATATTCATACGAGGGATCGTCAAAACCTTTTATTATTTAAAATAAATTACCATTTTTCTGTACTAAAATTAGCATTCATTTTTTATTCTTACCGATATCTTACATAATTTTTTAAATAACTTACAGTAATTTAATTTTCATTTTATGCACATTCACTTAGAGCTATGTATGTTCAATTCAATTCAATTTTTTTAAATGGCTCTTGTGCAGCTATGTATGTACTTTTGAACAAACCACCGGCCGTAATTATGACATCAATCAGTTTCCAAACATCAAACAAATACGGAGACAATGCATCAATTGTCGCGTTCCACACGTTAGTGGGGCGAAAATATTCGCACAGTGTCGAACAGAACACACGAGAGACGTGTCGTGTCGTATGTAGGTGTACGTACCAGCACATATCGGCTTGCCCTCGATCTCTCCTATTGAATAATGACATCGGAGCGACGCGGCCGCGCCGTCGGTGGCGGCCTGTGTTTGTAAACACGTGAGGTGTTACATTGCCCAGTTATTGTTAACTGTGGAGGAGGTAGAATGAGCCACGTGCGCAAAGAGATTACACGCAACGACAGTTCAGATTATACTTAGGACTGTGTAGTTGTAAGTGTCATTTGTTACACTCACACCGACGTATTCCGCGCTACTTCTACATGTATTTCCTTACGATAAGCTACACAGTACTAGCAGTCGTTCAGCGCGCGATGTCAATCGATTTTCAAACGTTATAAACCTTGAACCTTATGGCTGGTGAGTTCTCTTGTGTTTTTTTTTTATATTCAGAACTACGTTTTTGGTTTTGTTATCTCATTTCGGAATTAGTAAATTAAAAATAAAAGTAATTTCAACAATAACTGAGGTAATATTTGTCTAAACTAGTGATAAATCCGTTTGTTTTATATAATTTGTGTGCCTAATTGTTCTCCATGTTTACGAAAGTTTTTCATATGAGTAAACTATTATCAACGTACTGGGAGTATGCATAATAGGTACTATATTGAAGGGAATACTTAGGTTATATACGATTAGAACACCTCTATTGACTAACAAGATACATTCAAACGATGACTTAACCAAACTAAAGCCTGGAATTATGGTCTGAAACATTGTACTTACGTACAAACAAATAAATGCTTTTCATTGGAGTGAATAGGGTTCAAAATTACATAATGTGTTTTGATATAAAGTACGCAGTAGGTATATTATACTGTATCGAACATACGTTCTACACGATTGCGATAGGCGGGCACGAGATAACAAACTGCCTTGTTCAGTGGCCTAAAATAAAAAATAAGTGCCATCATTATTCTACCTAGTGTTCATATAGATAAAGTTTAGAATCCCATGAACGTATCAATAATGGGACGGAAGTCATAATCTCTGCATTGTTTAAAAGCGCGTGTATTGTGTTGTGATATAGGTAAACTCTCAAGTTTATGTGTGTGAATTATACATACATATTTGTGGATAGGTACATAATATTATTCAAATCATACGTCTCTCTCTAGCGTTTGTATCCGACTTAAATTTAGAAAAGTAAAATACTAGTACAATATTAATAGGAACCGGTGTTCATGTATGAAAAGATGTAAGTATGAACGTAGATGAAGCGAAAGGTGTATGTCAGGATCGTGACAAATAGAGATCTGTAATCTCTGCCTGCCCCTCTGGTACACAGGCGTGAAGTGTATGTATGTATTTGAGATTTTAGTGTGTATGTTTGTTACTACTTCTCGGAAAAAGTACTAAACGGATTTTGATGAAACTTGCTAAGGAGATAGATTATAATCTGAATTAGGACATATCTGTCCAGTATTCTATGCCGAAATTCTTATCTGGATATTAAAAAAACCGTGGATCACTAATATACTATTTAACATATTTTGTCTATGAGTTTCAGTTTGAAGTTCAATGACCTAACTATCGTTTTAATTTGTTATGTCCTTCCTCTTAATATTGTCGCAATGTGCATGTGCATATCATTTTGATCTTTAGTGTGTTGTCTTTAAGGTACAGGTTCACATACCTCAAGGAGCAGACGATTTGGTTTTCCCATGTACTAAAGGAATTGGGGGTCGCCCGGTCGTGTATTATATCGTTCATCACCGTTTTAGTATCTTATCTGAATTCGTTTCAGTATGCAGAATGCCTTACCTATAATGTACATACCTATTAATTACTAGTTCATAATTTAAGTTTAATTTTACCCATAGAATTTCATTAAAAATCTGTATTTTTGGCCTAATTTAGTGGTAACAAACTTACGATGGTTTGAAATGTTTACCATACTGCGTGTAAAAGGACCCCGAGCAATGGTCTTAGAAACGTTTTTGGGGTCGTCAATATGAACAACTTTTACTATGGCCATAATGCGGGGATACGAAACAATTTTTTTTCATATCCATAAAAATAGACATTTTGTTTCCTCAGGAGATGACATTTTCTATGAAGATTGAAAAATATTTTTTCAATACCCCGCATTATCACCATAGGAAAAGTTGTTCATATTGACTTTAGGGTGATTTTTTTATCAGGGTGATTTTACTCTTAGTAGGTATACTGTGAAATTGAATCGAAAACTTCCAATACATTTTGCGTATACAAAGAACATAAGAATATTATGCAAAACCACATTAATAAGATATTACCTGGTAAGATTAACAGGACATGATAATGTACAGTTTAATTATTTATGTTCTGGCTTTAATCGTTGTTTCATATATAGTAATGTTTAGAGGATACACAAGACCAGTGACTTTTAAACTGTATGTATCCGCAATAGGATTCAAAATTGAAATGCCTGTTGTAATAGCATGTATTCCTAATAAGAGACTAGTGTAGCTACGTTATACGTACACACTAGTTCCATTGATTTCGACATTTACCCAGGGGCATTATTTTTAGTACACGTAGTGGTGTCCATTTTTACGAGAAAAATATACGTACCAAAATACACACATTAAGTGTGTCAGTATCAGTCTAGATCAAGGATCAACAAAAAGTCTAATTTAAATCAAAACTAATCTTCTGGATTGGTCTCCTACCTAATACCCCATGCCTGTATCAATGACTTATCAACACATTTTGAATAAATTATGAATTAATTCAGTTTTTGTAAAATATATTCTTGATTGCAATCTTCTAAAATGTACTTGATCCCTAGACACTTTTGATGTAGGTATATATAACACTGGCCATATATAGGGACACGTTTCGCTGTAAGCATTTGATTGACAATTGATAGGTACAGAAACAAGCAGTGACCTCTGTCATAAAGGAAAATGAGTTTGAAAATGCCTCATTATATACAATCGAAAGTCCTCTTCTTCCTGATTATTATCCCAGGCCATATTAACACTTTCGTGGTAATTCACCCTTAACATAAGACAAGTTTTAAGAGTATTAGTTGTCAGGCGGAATTTCCCCGAAAAGCTAAGTGTAAAGTATAAGCAGCTATCGTTGATTTATCCACATGCCATTGAAAGGGGACTTACTGTTATAGGATACACGGTTGACTGACGGTACATATAGAAATAAAGTACATTTATGCCTATTAATCCCAAAATCAGGAGGCAATAGAGAGGCGTGCTAGAAGGCTCATAGGTGACGACAGGCTGTTTGTACTCGACTACAAAGCCTAGAGCATCGCCATAAGGTTGTGAGACTATCTCTCTTCTATCGAGTGCATTTGTAGAATGTGCTACGGAGTTACATAACCTAATACCCCCATCGCGCTTTTACAATAGGATAACCAGGAGAACGGCAAAACGTCATCCATACCAGGTGGATATACCATTTCCGCGACCATCACCATTTTTACCAAACGTTTTTCGTCTATTTTCGTAGGTCGAACCGCCAGGATGTCGAATGACTTGATGATTTTGCCTACCATGTCTTTTTCACCGTAAGAGTTCCATTCATACGAATTTTAACCTAGACCTCTAGGTTAAAATTATACAGGTTTAGTCAATCGCTGAATCAGATGTACTCTTTAGCTTCATAGTTGAAGCTGCCCTTTTTGGAGCTGTCTGTCTAATTTTATAGTAGCTTTGTACATCCTTCAAAATGTCACCGCTGTCGCTCAGATCGTGGCTGGACGAAAATGAAAAGGATTGTTAAGTAGAGGTATCCCTATTATTTTCAGTACCTCTAGCAGGCAACGTGAAAGGTCGCCAAGGCAAGCGGCGACCTGCGGTGGGCGCGGCCAATGACCCCGGGGCACCCGTCGGTAAAAAAGGACGCGCCGCGGACATTGGTGCTCTCAAACTACCCTCGCACGGGTATCCCACCGAACACCCCTTCAACAAGGACGGTTATCGGTACATTTTGGCTGAACCGGACCCGCACGCGCCTTTTAGACAGGTTTGTTGTTAAAATACATATTATGGTCTTTTGTAAAATCGTAAACTGACGTATGTACGTTTCAATGTGTTAGACGGAAGTTAGCCTAGCCTAACTAGCCTAACCTAGTTCTAGGTAAGGCAAGCTTAAGAAAACGGCCAATAAGCCCGGAAGCCCCTGTCCATCTTCATTTTATATACCAAGCAAGTATGTAACTTAAATTCAAATATCGCAATGTTCATAATGTAGGCGTCATAAGAGACGTGGTACATTTGGTTTGGTATAAATAATTAAGTATTACCTCAGTGGTAAGTACATTTTGTCTTCCAAGAAATAACTTTTTAAATGTTTAATGCTAAAAGACATAGCTATAATCACTTTATCCCGTTATCTCTTCGCAGTGTCAGTGGGCATTTAATGTTTTGATTTTATCGACTATCGATATTTTGATAGAATTTTACAGTTGTCGGTACGTCTCTGTCTTGACAATGATTCAAGATTGCTAGTACAAGTATAAACATCGATATAAATTGGTCGTTAAAATAAAACAATGCCAATGCCATAATAAGTAATAATTACTACTACCACCGAAGCAATTGATTGTCGAACACTTAAAGCATTTTAAAGGTAATAGCCACTTAAGTTGCATGCTGTCTATGTTGGTTGTATCTAAAGTTTGAGATCCTTTCTACTTTTAAAATGTTTTTGAGTAGGCACTGGGTCGCCCGACTTGTAGTGTGCATAATATACAGGATGAGTTGGAAATACCATTTTTAACCGGAGCTTACTGCTTCTGAAGATCTAATCTATCTCAGCAGCTTTCAAAGCCCTGATAGGTAAATAAGTCAACCTCTATATATAGAGGTTGACATATAAATATAATATAAATATAAAAAAAAAAACTGATCGAGATTGTACGGTTCTGATTCTTTTCGTTTCGAGGCATTAACACTAGCTGCTGGAATGTACAAGAAAAGCAACATTAGATTTTGGCTTAAAAGTGTATTTTCGACTAACCTTGTATACGTAAATCCTTTTTGTCACTAAACTCACATGAGTCCTTAACCCCAAGGTCCCAATGTCCCTGGAAATATCCCGTCCTATTCGAGCTCCGCGCGCAATGCGCCACGTTATCTCGGGCCAAGAACAGAATGCAGCGGTATTCTCTCCCTGTCTTTCCTATATTACAAGTTGAGAGAAAAGAAAGTTGTGTTGTAGTGTTGTAATGTACCATTTAGATTGTTGGTATTCTATATATTATAGGAATTTCAAAACATGCTTTTTAGATAAGTACTTACTTATATTCACATCAACATTTCCCTATCTTTATTGACACTATGTGGAGTTGGCGCAAGATGTTTCCTTTCGCCCTTCATCCCTGTAATTCGTCATCTCTGCAGTTACACCTTTCACACACATATATTTTTTTATACAGTCCATCCGTACCTTCTTTGGTCTTCCTCTTCCCTTGTATCTATCCAAATTCATACTTATATTCTATGCTAAGTAATTATTTAGTACCAATGTTGAGTAAATATATTAATTAGTAG
Source organism: Conopomorpha cramerella (assembly GCA_012932125.1). Taxonomy (NCBI): domain Eukaryota; kingdom Metazoa; phylum Arthropoda; class Insecta; order Lepidoptera; family Gracillariidae; genus Conopomorpha; species Conopomorpha cramerella. Next base: position 2,154 of record SJJU01070989.1, on the reverse strand, counting down.
TTTGGATACAATGTTGCACAGTAATACGTTATTCTATCCTTCAGTAGATTTGTTCCGGATTTGTCGTCCTAAATTAAGCAGTATCCTAAAATGCTAACTGACGTATCAAAAGAGAAAGTTGTGTTTTAGGTATTAAAATATCTAGTAGTTTTCTCAGTTGGTACCTTGCAACATGTAAGGTATGTAATACTACAGGACACATACCTCATTAAAAATTGACCAATAATTTTACATTGTACCTAAAAGCTAGATATAATGATAAACATCACCTGGGCCTATGTGATAAGAGTCATTGATGAGAATAACAAACGTCAATAGAGTTTAAAATCCGTCAGAAAAACCTAACCTAACCTTATCTGATTAAGGGGAATCATGAATTGTTAACAATTCCCAGGAATTCGACGAAAGCAATGAATGGTCGGGTAAGCCTATACCCGGTTGGTTGTACCGTGCTCTCTGCCCTGGCGGTGTATTGCTGGCTCTTCACGACCGAGCACCGCAGATCAAAGTGGCTGAAGACAGGCTCGCAGCTACTGGCGAGAAGGGATACTGCATGATACGTGCCACTCATGGTGAGTTCATACTAACTGAAGTTCATTGAGATGTTTTTTAGGAACTGCAATAGGTAGTACGAAACGGAAATAGTTCACCATCATCCAAAACCTGTCTGCTGCTCGGCGTACGGGCCATTCTCTGGAGACGTGTTCGTTTACTTGCCTCATATCAACGCACAAGTTTTCTTGACTCCATAAAATAATTTTTACTAATCCCTATTTTGTGGCCAACTCTCCGCCTTCTGTGGCATTAACGACGATGAATTTTTATAATGAGAGAATGTGTGATACTGCTATGATTCCAGGCCACTTGACCACTCTCGTCATATAGATGTATGCAAAATAGATGTCGGCCTAGCGGTCGTTATGCATACAACATTTCATAAATACCGTTCCATCCGTTTCCGAAGAGTTGGCAACAAACACCCACCGGAAATCACATTACATTAAGAGTTGAGTAACCGGGAGGTCCCGGGTTCGAGTCCGGCTACTGGACGTGTACCAATGGGACTCTTTTTCAGAGCCTAATGTACGCAACGCAACGCTCGTACGGTGAAGGACAACATCGTGATGAAACCCGCACACCACAAGGTGTGTAACCCTATAACGGCGATGGGCTCACCCCCTGTCACGTTGGGTTAAATACGCTTGGTGACCCGTGGGTATTTGCTTTAGCAAGTGCCTCTGCCTACCCCTCTTTGGGATTAAAGGCGTGAAGTGTATTTATTTTATTTTTTATTTTTTTATTAAGAGTTGAAATAAAAAAAAATATTTTGAAGTCAAATCCATCCTACAAGGATTTCTTTTCTTCGTACTTTGAAAGACAGTAACATAGACACAATTACTCAATATTGTTCACCGGGTGTATAGGCGCGAATATAACCAAAGACAAGCTCGAGCTTACCTTTGTTCTTTTACTCGACGTTTCGACGCAGCTGCATGCGTCGTGGTCACCGAGTGGACTTGTCCCGAGTGCGGCGGGCTCGACCGTTCCCCTGGTTCTGAGACGAACTCCGCCACTACCTCACAAGGAGTCACTAATTTCGGGCACACCCAACACTGTGGACATCGGCTGTAACAAGGCTGATCTTTTTTTTTCCGCGGCGAGATAATTTGTTTATCACTGGTTCCCACGTCGATGACAATTTATATCCGTCCTCTCGATTGAAATTATGGTGTTTGTTGATCTCAATCGCTTCACGCACAATTCTGGAATAATATCGGCGTTCTGTCGACAGGATTTTTGAATCGTGCAATTCTATCCAGTGGTTCGGTCCATTCTCCAGCAGGTGTTCAGCTATTGCGGATTTATTAATCTGTCGATTCTTTACAGCTGTAATGTGCTCCTTGATTCTCTCCGCTATACTGCGTTTTGTTTGACCAATATAGGAGCTACCGCAGCTGCAATCTACCTTGTACACTCCAGGCGTGCTCAATGGAATAGTGTCCTTAGGAGTGCGTATATGTTTCGCTATTTAGACAACGGTGTGTATACAGTCTTGATGGAGTATTTCTTTAGTACTGTTCCAATTTTATCCGTAATCCCTTTCACATAAGGCATAAACGCTAACTGCCTATTCACTTCTAAAGGGTTTACTCT
>SJJU01070987.1:0-12620 GCA_012932125.1 Conopomorpha cramerella | reverse complement strand
GTCGCCATTTTACTATGAATATTTTTTTTTTTTGGAAAATATAATTAAAGGTCTACTTGCAAATAATTAACAAACACTAAAGTCGTATTATAATAACCAGCTAAAATAAATTGACTTTAGCCTTAGAATTGATATTAAAAGAAAAAAAAATACATAACCTTAAAAACAAACACTAATTTTATGTACTTTTATAGATATTTTTATTGTTTCTGTTGATTATTAAGCAGGGGCGTAAATATTTCGCCAGAAAAGATACCAATGTTTACAATAAATAATAATCGGCACTTAGCAATAGTAATATAACTGGTCTCAAGATCCTGTGTTTTAACTGCACTTTATTATTCACTTAGCTAGTTGTCATTTTTGTCGCCATCACAAAATAACGAATACATAAATATCTAGACGAATAGACTAAAATATTTTAATTCCTTTATTATTCTACTTAAAAACCTATTTAAAATGTATATTCTTAAGTCATACTTTTAAAGAGATAATCTGTAGTGCTAAGGTTTCGTTTTAGACCGAACTACAGCTACTTTACAGCTAATCTATTGCTTGTACAGCTACTGTACAGCTACTATACAGATCTAATAACGCGAAAAGCTGTATAATTGGGGCCCTTTTTTAACTTATAAGGGCTGTATAAGCGCTTATACAGCTTTTGTACAGCCTAAATGTACAGCTTATAGTATTCAAATAAACTGATATACAGCTCTTATACAGCTTGCAATGCTACTTGGGTAAGAACAGATACTTGTATGTTCCATAGTTAAGACTTTCCCATACTGATTGCATGGTAAATGAGCCACCCTGTATATAGACTTAGATATACTTTAATTGAATAAGGTCACAACAACAAACAAAATCATTTGCCACCAAAATTCTCCACAGATAATAAGGTCTATTAATCATTATGCTGCTAGTACTGTTGTTTTCCATACTTTAAAGGAAGTTTGTAACTATGCGAAAGTGATGTTATACACAGGTCCATAAAAGCTAAGACAAGGTAGCAGGTTAGCGTAAATAAAGAGTGATGCACATTGTTTGACGCTCCAATGCCAGTGGAATGTAACTATTACGGTGCAGATGACTTGGAACTCCGGTATATGTTTCTGCTACAATTTGATTGCTCTTTGGCGAAGTGGTAGTGTTGTACAGGTGTGTGACATTATTATTGGATGTTAGTGCAGTTTGGCGAAGTGATATGCGAAATTTCTGTGTGACAACAAAGATTGGAAGTGACAGTGCTATGTGTATGTGTCTACATGTCCATTAGATGCCATGAAATAATTTCACAAAGTGGGTGTGTGTGTGTGTGTGGCGCTTTATTTCTATTCGACAACTCTGTCGTTTTAAGAACTAATACAGTTGATGTGTGTATTATACTACAAAGAGGGTTGGAAAAGTGATTAAATCTTAGACGATAAGAGTACAAGAATAATACGACTACATTTTTACGAACAGTGTTATTTTTTTTAGTATTACAGTTCTCTGTATGTGTAATTTTCCTTTTTTTCTATTAGATGTCACAGCTGTTTGGACAAGTGTTTTTGCGAATTGATAAATTGTGCGAGACTTCTATGAATTCATACAATACCGTGTTTATTGTACGTGCGTTGTGTATTTCTAATATACATGTTACTTATTCTACATGTTTCTGCTAAAGTATTAGAGGACAAAGCAGATTGGCGATGACGTGAAGTGTTGTACGATTTTATACCATTGTGTGTCAATTCTGTCAGATGAGAGAGCTGGCGAAGTGATAAAACTTTGAGGGGCATTTATTTGACAATAATATGTTACCTGCCTACTAAAAAATAAAATGATTTATGATATTACAAGCACTGTGGTGTTACCCGCATTTTACTCTATTCCTTTTGAATTCCGGGGTCTAATAGCCTAAATTTTATTGTTGGTTATAATCCCGTGTAATAATGTCAGTGTTAGTGTGTGTAATAATGTCGCAATTCAGACAACACACTTACGCATTTTTAATATTTTTTTTTCCATAATTTTACCACTCCTCCGATATACATAACGCATTTCGAAATAAATAAGTTAGATTTCCTTTTAAAAAATATATTCGGCTGTTGTGTAAAATGGGTATTTAAAAAAATAAAATGTATAGTACTATAAGTACCTCATAAGTACTACTGGAAAACCATGAAAAAAAAATAGTAAACAATAAAAATAAAGGTAGATAATTGAACAAGTCGTATTCAATTTTCTGTAATTTTCGTATTTATTTTGTAAAGAAGACATGTACATTGTTGCATGAATGCCATACATTAATGAACTATCGAACGTATCTGTGTCCATAGACTTGATAGTGTGTCCTTCATTGAATCAACCCCCCGCTGCGTTTGTTGTTTACGATGCGCAATTTTATCACATAGATGTCGCTGATTGGAAGACTACCTGATTTTGTCCGTTTCTCTACTGGTATAATGTAGTGGATAATATACCGTGGAACGTATGCATTATAAATTATTTCGTGTTTTGGAATGCATTATAATGTGCTTTTTTACCACATGATTTGTTATATTTTTGTACTACCAAACAGGATTTAGGGACATGAATTTATGACGAAACCCGAGTTTCAACGGAAGTAAACAAACACAAAAGTTTTGTCATTGAGTAGAGTCTCAAGGTTTTTTTCATCACAATATTTAATCAATTACCTATTGATTTTCTATGACTATCCTGTTTATAACTGTTTTACTGGTATGTCGGTTATGCCCAGATTAATCCTTCTACGTGGTCGGGTGATCGCGTGTTACTTGTGTTCTTATTACAGTTAGATAACATATTCGTATTATTGTTGCAGCTGGATCAGTACATTGCAGAATTCCCCGATACAAATGTGGGACGCTTTTGATGGGTCGCTTAAGAGCACGTACAGGGGCTACAATGCCGTGGATGAAATGGAACCCGCTCTTTCGGTGACATTTAGTCCCGATTGCACCAAGATCGTGGGAGGATATCGGAACTGCCTCCGCACTTTTGATGTTGAAAGGTGTGTATAACCATTTACTAGAATTGACGTTTTGTAAAGCTTTACACTAGCACTAACTAGGTTTTGCCAAAATGCAGGTCACGCACAAAAAGCGTAGGCGATGGTGGTTGTTAATTGTATATGCACTGACTACTGATGCGGAAAGTGCGTACAAGCACTAGTTTTAATTAAACTATACAAAAAAAGTACAGCCCCCATCACCTCCCCCGCGCATTCGCATTCTAAGCGTGGCGAGTTTTAAAAAATTGCGCAGGTATATCTTTCGTTATGCATAGTTGCTTAGTGTATTGATTGTTTGCACATTGCTTACTGTTATGTTTGATTTGACTCTTTTATATAGTATTATTTTTTAATAGACCAGGACGCGATTTCACCCAGCACAAGGTACGTTCGCCAGTGGCATGCATGGCAACTGACAGCAATCTGCTCGCCGCTGGCTCGTGGAACTCGAGCATAAGCCTGTACAGCATTCGCGAATGTGGAACTTACAGGAGTATCGGAAAAATGTATGGACACTCAGGTAAGATTTGCTATAATTTGCAGTATAATATTCACTGTGTGATTTGTTTGTATCAAAATAACGCTTTCTCTCAGCTAAAGCATACTAACTACTACATGATAAATAACATAGAACATTTCACTGTTTTCGACTTTTTCTGAATCATCACGTACTTATAGTTTAGCTCTAGAAATATAGAACACATTAAGTAAAACACTTGGTTGGCATTGCATATGTAGTTATTTTTTGTAAACTATTATTGTTGTGATACTCTACTAATCAATAGCTAGAAACACATTTTGTATTCTACTGTATTCTTTTAGGTGGTGTGACTCACATGAAGTTCACACCGGACGGTACTAGACTTGTGACCGGATCGCGATGCGACTACAGGATCCTGGTGTGGGACATCAGGTGCATGGAGCGCCCACTCAATATATTGACCAGGACGGTGCAAACTAATCAGCGCATATACTTCGACATATCGCCATGTGGAAAATATCTAGTGAGCGGCGCAACCAATGGAGTCATGAGAGTATGGGATGCCAACGAAACAAATTGGTCGAACGGCTCTGGCACCATGGATGAACCGACTTACAAGGTACCTATTTCTCTTATTCATTGGTTGTGATTAGGCGTAGATGTTTCGCTTGATTGTTATTGAGTTTTGCTAGCTTTTGGGAGGAACCTCTCACTCACTTGTATAAATATCTTAATGACCAAGAGAGTTGAATCCAGGCGACGACGACGTTCTCAAACTTTATAGGTTGCGATTTTCCACTCATTTTTTTTAAATTCTAGTTAATAATATTGCTTAGAGCCCATGAACTAAACGCGATGTATTAATCTTTTCTTTTGTTCTAGTTCTGGCTGTACGATGACTGTTGCAACAGTGTGGCGATCAACCCACTGCGCCCGATCTTGGCGACAGGCTCTGGCCAGATCCACGTCCCAGAGCCGTTCAAGAACGAGCCCTGCGAGGAAGGCTGCCAGTGCGACACCCCGGTCGAGGCTAACAAACATATTGAGAAAAGCGAGAACAAACTCAGTTTCTGGTGGATCGGCGGCCTCCCTCATCGAAGCACTGCTTAAGTCGGGTAAGTGGTTTCAAACTATGATTTATAAGTACGTGCCTACTGACAGGGAAAGATAGATTACCCCCTCTAAACCTTGATTTTTTAAGCATAATATGACAAATCAGTCAATATAGCTGTGTATGACTAAATAACTTCACTGGACTTCGTTGTCAAATTTCTCCTTCCCTAAAATCCTCTTCAAGCTGGTGTCTTGATTTTTTTCGTTTAGCTGAGTATTGATTCATCATCAATGTGTCAACGTAGAACCGTCATAAACGTGACCGCCATCGTTTCTAGCAGGTTTAGTTCATATGTAATTTGTCCGTCAGTGACTAATTTCTTATTACTGACGTATTTACGTACCACGACATTACATTTAAGTGAGCCAAAAGAATCAATTTGGAAAGGGGTGAAAATTTTCTTCCTCCACTGTACATGACTATTTCACATATAAACGCCACACATAAGATAGCGGCCAGCTATATGTTTGCTTTTCAAGACAAAAAATTGGATCACCACGGTATTTGGATCAACGGTTCAGTTTTTATTAAAAACTGGCATGTATATCGCACCTTAAACAATTTCTTCAAAATTATTTTTTAGCGTAACCCTACATTTCAAATACTACGCGCCAAATCTCAAATCTCCTGTTCCGTTTGGCTAGGCGATGATGAATGAGTGTGTGGTACCTTCCTATTATATTTCGTGGAAGTCACAAGTTGTAAACGGGAGAGAATCTTTCCTTAATAAAGTTCCCGAAACGAATGAACCTAATTATTACGATATTAGTATAATTTATATAATACATAATTACATACTTTGAAACACCGAATCCCACTCTCAGCTGTAGATAATTGAACAACTTTGATACTTAATAAAATATATTTAGCGAGTAACTTCAGTGTCTGCGAACTGGTTATTATGGATTGTAGCAAATCAAGATATAGTAAAGGCTTCCAGGTAAAAGGAAGTAAATGATACAGGGATTGTACTTCATTACACTAGGATTGTTGCAGAATCCTTTACTTACTTACACACTAGTTGATGTCTCACGATTTTATTCGCGCATACTCATAGTTTATCACTTTATGAAGTAAATACCAAGTTTCGTGTCTCTGGAAGCAGATGGAATTAATTGTCAATATAATTATTTTCTAATGTGTAACGTAATAGTTAACCAAATTCCCATGCCTTTGCGTAACCACGACTTTTTCAGTAATACAATTGTATTTAGGAAAAGTTGAATGATTCGAAAAATAATATATCAAAATTTCCGTGATTGTTAAATTGAGAAACCTATTGGCTAATGGGATTCATGTACAAACTAACAAATTTTCTATAATCTCTTAAATAACAATTTGATGTTTCCTACTAATATTATAAACTCGAAAGTTTTGTTCGATGGATGTTTAGGGGTTTGTTCCTCTTCCATTGAAACTTTACAATAATATAACTTTTACAACGGTATAATAGACATGCTACATTTTATCCCGAAAGTCCCAAGGGAACGGGCTAAAATGGGCAACATCGCCATAAACTCGTAAATTAATAATTATTATTAAATTCATCATTATATCACGACCCACATAATACACAGTCACATAATTATGTATATTTATATACACATGACTATGACAAAGCAGAGGAAGGCATGACACAAATCTATGATTGGTTAAAACATAACTTGTTAACACTGAGCACAGAAAAAAACATATCTTGCCTTCCACAGGAACTTGCAGGTCTTAGCTTCCTATAGCAGACTAGTATTTCACATCCACAAATTGTAAACAATCATCCCAATCATGTAAGTGTCCCACCATAGAAAACGCAACTGTAATAAAATACTTCGGTATTCAAATAGACGAAAAAACGAACTTTCAAGAACACGTGGCCTACGTCCGTAGACGTATAAAACCTAACGTCTAAAATAAAAAAAATCAGGCCATGAAAATCTTACGTCACAGTTTAGATAAGCCACTACTGCTCCAGGTTGCCCAACTACCAATCAGTTATTACGTATTGCTTGCTTACCTGTATAGGGAGGAGCCGCAAAGAACACATGGTTCAAGTTGAGCTTATGCTGGGAAAAAAGTACAGATATCCAATAGTTAAGTTATATGAAGAATTTAAAATCTTCTCAGTACGTAAACTTTTTATTTTGACCTCTCTTCAGTAAATTTCATGCCCATTTCATAACTTACCCAGTCATAGCGATACACTACACAAAAGAGTATATATTGGTAATATCTACTTTATTATTAAGTAAAAAAAAACAGCGGCGTGGCGGTATGTCTGTGGACAAATTTTATTAAAATTATATAATTCACGTAAATTACATAGTTTGATTGGTTCACGTATGCGCAGTACATGCATCAGGTCGAAAATGAAGGTGAACATTTTCAATGTGCAGCAGATAGAAGCGACTGAGCATTCGGAATGTCGGCATCAAACACAGTGGCCGGGGGCATTTGTACCTACATACATTGGGCTTAATCCTTTGTGTCTTTGTGGCCGGCCGTGTTCAGTCGTTTCGCTCTGAAACGTCTGAATCGATTTACGAACGACTGTTGCTACCTAACTCCACGTCCTATGTCTATTGAAGAAGACATCCATTTCAATTATATCTATCTTAGCCTCTGGTCGCGAATCATTCGACAAATATTTATTGTTAAGAGTGTAAACAATCGTTTGTGTGTGTACATGTCTGTTTGTAGATCTACCTACAGTCGGTTTGATGGGTTCTCCGTTAAATTAATGAAGTTGTTTAGAAAATATACTAAGTACCTACGTAAACAAGTACAGTACTTGACACAGGGATACTTGACTATTTGATACATACTATTGAGGATACAATAATTATGATAAAAAGGGAAAAACGACTATGACCAAATTAGTCACAATAACCATAGTATTGCGATTTCAGCTTGATCTGTGATCCGTACGAATCAGTCATAATATTATACATATTATGTAAGTAAAACCAAGTAATCCCCTTTCAATAAAGAAATAAATATCGGACAACTCTTGTTAAAATTTATGCGTAGTCGTACTTAAAAATATACGTATCTACTTGAGAACCAAAAAAAAAAACTCAATATGTTCAATAAATAATATTACACTACAGAACTTTACATAGATACTGCGTTTCCTCAAATTACCCTTATTTTTGTATTCGGCAAGGCAAACAGTTTATTCGTATTTGGTCCCTTCTCGGTAAGTTTTTCGCAATATTGCCGTTGGCTTTTTTTTCATTTGCCTGAACTCTAATTCTATATTCATTTCGGCAACTTTATATAGAGTTCGGGTAACACGTTGCGTTTCACTGAGCAACGTTGAGTGAAACCTAAAAGCAGACGGGGACGAAGGCAGACAATGCTGGTCACAAACCCGAGCAACAATAGGCCGTGATTTATTTAGCCTCGCCATATCAGTATTCTACCCGCGACTCTCTATCCGGGATAACAAAGTCAATATATTTTTTCCTGTTGTGATACTGCTGAGGTTTGGATACTTAGCGAATTAAATATGTTTGCACCTTTCACCAATAATTGAATTGGCGCGCTAAGTACAGTCATGTTTTCGATACGTAATTTTGGTCCTCCGTCGGATATAGTACAACATATTATTTACTGACAGAAGAAAGCTAATTTTTATGTAAGTCCTCGTACTTTTTGTGTGAAAGAAGGCCTTTTATAATATTAAAATAACTTAATCCTCATGACTGTATTTACGTGCTTATTTTTTTGCATAGTATGCGTTTACGACCATGTCGTAAAGATAATGTGATGACGTCAAAATAAAAATAGGCCACGAGCAGAATGTCCTCCGCTGACGTCAAAAACTTGACACCCAATTCAGGCGACGTGTTCAAAGTGTTATTTTTCAACAACGTTTCTTTATGTACATTTTTTCCTTATGTACACAGGCGTATCGTTGTGTCATAGAAACAGAATGTTAGTGAAATATTGTTGGAGCGGACAAAGTGTAAGCGTGTTTCCAGGAACGATATATGCTGTCGCTTCTAACTGAAAAGCATGAAATGAGAGCATGGTTCTTTACGTGAATATTTCACAATGGGTTGGTATACACGTATACTTTGTAACTGTGCTGCTGCTGGAAACTGCTTGCAATCTGTTGTACACTCGTATTATTTCTTACACACGCTTTGAGTATCAAAGAGAATGGAAAAGGTATTTGCAATAAAAAAACTCTGTCGGGGCTTGCAAACATGTCTCTTATAATTTGCAAAGAAACGTTTGACCACTGACCACGCAGGAGACACAGACTCCGGCAAGTCATTCCACATCGTAGCGGTTCGCACAATATTGTCTTATTGGACAAAACAGTAGTGGCTTTCAAATAAACTACGAATCATCCAAATCGGTTCACCCGGTCAAAAGTTTTAACGTAACAAATATAAAAAGAGCGTCTGTGGTCCAGTTGGACGGATACTTGACTTGTAACCGGGAGGTCCGGGCTCGAGTCCAACTACTGGACGTGTACCAATGAGACTCTTTTTCAGAGCCTATGTACGCAACGCAACGCTCGTACGGTGAAGGACAACATCGTGATGAAACCCGCACATCACAAGGTGTGGGAACCCTATAACGGCGATGGGCTCACCCCTTGTCACGTTGGGTTAAATACGCTTGGTGGACCGTGGACATTTGCTTTAGCAAGTGCCTCTCCCTACCTCGCTTTGGGATTTAAAGGCGTGAAGTGTATTTATTTTTATTTTATTTATTTTTTAAATATAACAAAAAATACTGCCGAATTGAGGACTCCTTAAATATTGTATGAATACAAATCATGTTGTAGAATTTTGCTTGATGATTCACTTCCTCGTACTTCGTATTTATTACATAGGGTATTTATGAGACACACATATTATGTTATTCCAATATGAGTTATAGGTAGCCAATGAAATTACCATGACAGGCGAAACGTTCCGTTAGTACACTCTGCACGTGTTAAAATCTAACTAGAAAATTATTGGTTTCAGTCAACCTTTCCCTTACGCCACAGGAATAATTATGTAATGTAAGTTATTTACAGTCGAATTGCTTCTGCATATTATGGTACGTTTCGACGCCTACGTAACCTTTAAATGTCAAGAAAGTAGCTAAAGTAGGTAACATCAAAGGAGGTTGTGATTTTGAATTCTATTTCAATGTTCAATAAAAAAAAAATTAGGTAGTTGTTGATTTTTTAAATACAAAAAAAAATACTTTAATCCCAAAGCGGGGTAGGCAGAGGCATTTGCTAAGCAAGGTTCACCAAGCGTATTGCGCGTGAGCCCATCGCCGTTATAGGATTCACACACCTTGTGGTGTGCGGGTTTCATCACGATTTTGTCCTTCACCGTATCCGGCCAACTGGACCACAGACGCTCTTTTGGATTTTTTCATTACATCATACTAATATTAAAAATGGATTAATGTACGTTAGTCGCGCGCTAAAACTAAAAACGATCTGGTCTGAATTCGAATATTTAATTTTTTTTCGTTCGGAAAAAAATCGAAAGTTTGCAAAATATGAAACGTGCGTGTATGTGTGTTTTTTTTTTTTGGCAAACAAGCATGCGGCTTGATGGTAGGCAGTTACCGCAGCCTATGGACGTTTACAATACCGGGGCATCGTTCACGCGTTGCCGACCCTGTAAAAACTTCTTCACTCCTCTTTTTTAGTCTATATTTTATCCGGGAATTCCCAAAAGAACGGGATAAACCGCGAACCCCCGGGGGTCTAAGCTAGTACAATATAATAACAGCGAACACTATCCAGCTTTAGAGTCTACAGGTAAGTTCGGTTATTGAGTTAGCATTGAGATCTCATATCAATTGGTTTCGTATTTGGTTTGGAACCTAAAATACAATTAAGGTGGGCAGTGTCTCTTTGCCGATTTGCCGACGCTTCTTTGGCGCTGAAATAATTGCCTTTATTGAAAATTCCGTCGATTTATTCATCGCTATCAGAAATATCTTAATCAGTCATAGGAATATATATAATTATATAATTGACGTAGGTAACTAATAGGTAATTTAAACCAACTGGCTAATTGCAAAACACAATATTACTTGTGTCCCCTCGAAAACTGTACTGCTGTGTTATTCAGACGTTGTCACGCACGAAACAATCCAAACCCTGCTCTCTGAAGATAGGATACATAAGATACCACGTTTACTAATAATACCGGAACAGTCTTAATGACTCCCATGTTTAGTATATCGGTCACGGATAGACTGTATCATTTTGGGTATCGTTTCATATAACCCCTAAGAGATTTACATAACGGGGCAAATTGTTGTTTCATGTTTGTTGGACTACTTACCACAGACTGGAATATGCTCCAAGTTAATATTCTAACAAGGTACAACTGATTAGTCTCAAAGAAGTTGAGGTACAACTCTGTTTGTAAGTGTAGAAGGTAATACACACATCAAAAGTGTCCAGGGATCAAGTACATTTTACAAGATTGCAATCAAGAATATATTTTACAAAAACTGAATTCATTCATAATTTATTCAAAATGTGGTGATAAGTAATTGATACAGGCATGGGGAATTCGGAGACCAATCCAGAAGATTAGATTTGATTTAAATAAATTAGATTTTTTAGAGCTAAAAATGTTCTTGATACCTAGACACTTTTGATGTGTGTATTAACTATGCAATTGATGTATACTGTTATAACTATACTTACATTTGCTTATTGTTCTCGACTAAACGACGATGACGCTATGGACATTGGAGGAGCTCTTGTAAAATTTATTTTTTTAAATTTTTGATACAACTTCAGCAATACATGTGATATATGTTGTAACGTAAATGTACACATCGATTAATATATGTATGAATGACACTGCACAGTCTAACAACTACTTATGAAAACCAAACTACCGAATTGTCTGTGTCACATTTTTAAAATGAACGAATAATTCAACAGATATGCGGAGCGCAAAGTTAAGGATGCACAGGTTGAAGTGTTTCTTATATCGTCAAACCCAATAAATAGTTGCTTTACGAGCAACCCGGGAAAACATACAGTTTTTTTAAAAGCATCAGATTTATAATTCCTTTTAACATAGCTTTCGCACCTGCCCATGCGCAATTCCGCTGATCACATCACGACAAGCAATGTTAGTCTGCCCGGTCTCTTTTCGTCGAAATTCGATATAACATTTAGACAAATCGTACCGTGTTAACAACAACTTCTATTATAACTTATAAAATTTGCGTACATTTCTCCCTCTATAATCTCATGAAACGCTACCCCCAGAACAACTGTCGTACACATTTCACGAAATGTCTGGTAATAATTGGACGTGACAAGAAAATTATTAGACTCAAAATTGAAGCAAAGTTCTGTCTACTACGCCCCACGAATTTATATAGACAGATAAACATGAAACAGTCGCGTCCGGAAACAAAGCGACCTACACAATGTTGCAGTGTATAGACCTCTCTCGGGCTGAATGACCTCTGGCTGTGCCATCGAGGGCGGATTTGCATTCTATGCCTGCGACTATGAATACGATACCGTTGTGGGCAGGCTCGCCTCTATTGCATTCTCAATCAGAGGGACATGTACACGTACCTACATTATACAATCAAACAAAGTCCAGTCACAGTCACAACCAAGTCACAACAATTCCCAAGCAAATTAATTTTATTTTTTAATTTACTGCTGTGTATAAGAAATGGTTTCGTCATCATCTGGCTGGACGAGGGCCTCCCTTCCATGATAATTTAGGAGGAAATGCCAATAATCGCCACGCTTGCGAGGTGGGTTGGCGATCGCAGTGGTGTTGTGGTTTAACTAACCACCCGTCTTATGGAGAGTTACCTCGGTCGCCTCGTCGCACCCCCACGACATAAAAAGATGGGCTGGGGTGGTGACAAGTATATTCTGTTCGCCGTCACCATACGGTTATTTTAGTTTTTACTAATATATACACTTCACGCCTTTAATCCCAAAGAGGGGTAGGCAGAGGCACTTGCTAAAGCAAGTACCCACGGTTCACCGAGCG
>SJJU01070985.1:0-13152 GCA_012932125.1 Conopomorpha cramerella | reverse complement strand
TACCTCGGATGTTAGTGAGGTGCACTTTGAGGTAGAGGGCGTGCATCCGCTGTGAAACGGTTCCTTGACGTCATAGCGACGACATACAACTTCATTACATATTGTGTAGTGAAATTGGTTGATTGAGGATACAAGAAACGGAGGATTGGCCGATAAGTCCAATCACATTTCTCGAATGATTAAAAAGTGTGCAGAAAACTTTCGTTTCAATTGCTAACTTTGGTAGCTTATAATAAATAAATATTTTTAAAACAACACACACATTGCCTTCATCCTCATCCTCATAAATAAATACATATATAAATAAACAGCCAGACACATCCAACAAGCACTTAAAAGCTCATCACCTAAGTACCTGCCAGCGGTGGGAATCAAACCCAAGACCCTACGGAATAGAGGCAGACATGCTGACCTAGTGGTCACCAACGGGTCCGTTTATAGGTATGTATTGAAGTAGATAATATAAAATACAAAACGACAATTATTTACTGCTATATTGTGCCGATGCCACACGTGCACATTGGACCATACTAAGAAAGATGCAAACTTAATCCATTTTTAACCGACTTCAAAAAAGGAGGAGGTTCTCAATTCGTCTGTATTTTTTTCTACGTTTGTTACGTCAGAACTTTCGCCTGGGTGAACCGATTTGGATGTTTTTTTTATTTGAAAGCTGGTGCTTCCCGTTTAATCCCATATAAATTTTATTCAGTTCCGATAATGGCATCCATGAGAAAAGCACATATGTCCAATTTTACTGGTTGAAGTCTGTTATTTTTTCTTTAAGTTATTTGTATTCAATTTAGTGCAGTATATGAGACCCGAAGTCGATCTACACATTGATGCATAGGATTCAAACGTAGGATAATCTATATATTATGAGGCAGTCAGCGCTAAAATGGCCTAACCCTAGACCAATCAGTATGAATAATAGATAGAATAATGAGTTTCACTTATGTGTGTAAATATTTTATGGAAGTTTATTTTTGTCGAAATGTTGTTCTTTAACATGAATGAGTTTATTTTAACATGTTATTAGTAAAATGCCGTATCTACTTAAGTCGGAATATAAAAAACTGTGGCTTAGTCCACTTTAGCGCTGAACGCCTCGTATGTACTCTACCGTTTAAAACAATTTCGTAAGTATAAATTTTTTATTCTTTAGTTATTTAGGGACTTAGTCATAGAGCGACCACATCAGTCCTATCGTATCCTAATTTTTTACGTTTCTACTTAACGTTTACATTTCTACTTAACCTTTTCACCGCCAATATCTTATAACATTGGACAAGCCATTGTGAAGTTTATCATTATCAGAGCAGAATTCAAAATCGTGAAAACATAATTAATCGTGAAAAAAAAAAAAGATTAAGGTAACTTAAAATAAAAGTTATCTAGCTGCATCCGATTCTATTTATTTGATTTACTTTTGAGCCCATAGTAGTAATATGTGGTGTCCGCATTAGTGAGTGCGTTATGCACTTGTGCAAACGAGCTGTCCTGCGCGGGCGCACTCCCTGGCGCGAGACGTTCCCGCCTTCAACTGTCACCCCCAATTATGGCGGGAATGACATTTTGGCGCGCTTGCTTTGTTTCTTCAACGGAATTCAATGTTTATTTCTCTTTATTAAAACGACGATCATAAAGATAAAAGAGTTTATTTCTGGCGTATATGAACTTTGCGGTTATAAAATAATAATTTAATTAGGAATGTATCTAGTCAAAATAATAGATGTTTTGAAAGAAAATTTGGGTTGTGGCACAAAACTTCTTGAAAACTAGTGAGTTTCCATTTTGTGTTAATTTTTTCCAAACCGACTACAAATTATCCTATAAGAAACAATTCATATTTTCATCCTTGTATTAAATAATTCAGTAAACACATAATTTTTAACGAGAAAATCAAGAAACGTCTCTAAGTATGCAACAATACAGAAGCACATGCATGTCTCTTTGCTGGCGACAGCACGGGACACCATGCAGCTACTGCCCCTCAGATCGCTTTGTAAGACTCTAACTAAATTATGGCAGGGGAAAATCCATTATCTTATCATTGACATCACAATACAATCTCAAATCCTGAAACATATTTACCTACTTTTTAGCCTTGGATTGATTCACAGGGTGGATTGATGCGTTACGACTTACGAGTATAAAACAAAGTCACAAAGTGCCCGAAATGCTTCACTTATTATCTGGTTCAAAGGACTCCATTTCCGATAGAAAACCACAGAATCGTGGAAGAAAACCAAATTCAATAACAGTAATAACCAAATTCTATACAAAATTGTTTGTTTTGAACGACAGAACCCTGAAACATCTGTTCTTTATTTTTTGGCGCTGCCGCCGCCACCGTCGCCGCCGCGAGCGCAAACGAGGCGCCCGAGGGGCTTTTTTCAGTGTTTTACTTTAATGAGAGTTGACGGGTCCCGGGTTCTATTCCCGGCCTGACACGTCCACTCTCATCTGCATCCGTACACCTCCGTACAGTGACAAACACCGGATGATATGATATTGTTTTGCAGGTTTTGAAAAAAAGATTTTCATGGTTATGGAGGAAATCTAGTGTTAATTATGTTTTTGTATGGTTTGCAGCACCGGGATCCCAATCGGATTTCCTTGCGATAGTACGAACTTCAATTTTAGCATGCGGTAATTTTTAGCTATGCGTGATGCGTTAATATGCTGTTATAATAATGTTCAATGGCACCGAACTATTTACTTCGAATTATTGAAGGGAAGTATGTACAAAGTATAAATGGACATAATCCAATATAATAATTTGCACTCCCTGCGCAATATTCAAGTTATAGAAGATCTGCCTCTGCCTGCACGAGGCACATTCTCAAGCGTTCTGTAAATTTTTGCAAGCTTGAATTTGATCAGTTTCCATTGGTTTGTTTTTGTTGTCCTAAGGCACCTCGAATTTATTTCCATGCTCTCCTGTTTTCTTGTTAACCAAAGGGAAATTTTCCAGGACATACCGCCGCTATGGGAACGGGGTAGTGCGTAGTCAGACTTCTACCGACTAAATAGTTGCCCCGATAGCCGTCAGTTGGGCAAGGCGAACCTTCGGCAGCCAGAAGACTATACGACCAACCAAGACCATAGCTGCCTATCCTTATGTTGTTGCGATACTAAGATACCCCAACAGCCCTAGCAAGGACGTCAAGAAAGACACGACATAGAACAAATGACGCGCTGTGATTGGCTGCTATGTCACACATTGTGCAACTAAGCTAGTATCAACCAATCGCAGTGCCTGGTATGTTGTGTCATGTCTTTCTTGGGGTGCTTTGCTAGGCCTGCAGAGGTGCAAAGCGCCTTGACAAGATCACGCCACGCCTTCCTATCCTCAGCAACGCTCCAAGCCTCGCCCCAGCTCATTCCTGCGGAACACAGGACGGTTCGGCGCCGTGATTAAATGGGACGGCATCTGGCTCTCTTGCAGTCTGGAAGACGCCATTCTTCGGCTGTGGCCTATCCTACCTCCACCTCCTCATGGCGATTTCTTCGTCAAACAGATTTTAGTGGCGTGCAATTGAAGAGGCCTATGTCCAGCAGTGGATACATATGGCCTGATTATCATGATGATGGTTGACAAAAGAAATTGAAATAATCTAGCCCACACCTAATTAAAGATTCACCACGACCTAAGTTAATATAATACACTAACAAACGCACCTAAATTTCCACTAAAACGAAATCATAATTATAGCCAGCACTGAACCAGAACATTAAATATTTGTGTTTGCATAAATTTTTCAGAACCAATTACATTCAACACTTATTTCAATTTCATCCTCGGCGACTATAAATAATTTAATTTGACGTCTCAATTATTGGACCAAATCACTTCCCGCCGAAAAAGTTTTTTTATTTTATTTTTTTAAATATCCGCGCGGGCGTGAACCTCTTCAGCCACGCCTCGAACTATGGTTTCTGCGGCTTGAAACACGATCTACTATTCACCCTTGCGATCGTATCGTGCAACCGAAAATGAATCTTAACTCGTAGGAGTTAGTTTCTGATTTTGACAAGTTGTTACACTGAAACATTTTTTAAGCAGTAACATCACCTATTCACTAGAGATATAAGGCAACTTTTTGTTTGTTTCAAGTCAAGATGGGCGTGCGCTGAAACCAGTGCAGTATATTTTTTTCAGTGTCCCCACATGCTGACGATTATTTCTGTGGCAACCACTGTTAGTCAGATCAACGTACAAACTCCATTAGTTCACACATTAGCACAAATTTAGTCGAATTATGTAATTAAATAAAGTAATTTAATAAAGAAACTGGATTAATAACAATCAGTTGGTTGTAGTTGTGTCGATCGTGGTTGGATTGGACAAGTCGATTTTCGAAGTAAATTTATCTGACACTGCGCAGGTTTTTCTTGTAAAAACTTTTTTCGGTGGATCGGGCAGTTTTGATTGGTGAATTGTTAGACCTTGGGAAGATGGAACCCAATAAAGGTAAGTGCTGAAGTAATCATAGTATATTTCATACCTGTTACGAGTACTAATAAGAGACCAATGAAATTTTAATAATACCAAGAATTTTCCTCAAATTTCCCCCTCTTTACGTATTGCTCAACTCTCGTGCCGCCTGGAGATCAGCGGACCTTACCTTCCGTAGTACCGTCTTAGGTAGTACCGACAGTACTTCTTTTCATGTAGATAGGTACTGCACTTTTGATTAAGGAAATCGTTATAGTTTGGGCGTGAGCTTTAACAATTTTAGCTGTAAAATGGTTCATGTTGGCATCCATAATTGCAAGATGAGAATATTATGTTGTCATAGTTATTTATTTGGTTTTAACACATTCGTGGACACTTAGCTATGACAATAGAAGTTCTTATTGTTAACACGTCGATAGTGAACGCTTGTTGACATGTGGGAATTTGCTTAGCAAGTGCCTCAGCCTACCTCGCTTTTGGGATTAAAAGGTGTGAAGTTTTTTTTTATAATACTTAAACATTCAATTTGAAACCATACTTAGTAGGTATCTACCAATCAAAGCTAATGTATAATCACAGAGGTGAAATATTACCCCACTGAAATATGTTAAGCATTATTAAAAGATGATTAAGTTATTTGCTGCTTAAATTTAATGTTGCTGTCTCTATTGTAATTTTTTTGCCAATTTCTTTAATTAAATGAAGCTTAAATATTTTTTTATAAATAAAGAGATCACCTATGTAATCCCAAGCGACGAATAAGTACTTATGGTTACAAAACTGATAACTCAAGGTTATGTGCAGCAGGATGCTCGATGCCCTATTGAGAACATTACCAAACTTTAAGATCAGGGGCGGTAGCTTGTGCAGTGCACGCCTAGAGTCGTAAGCCGCGCATAAGAATAGTACTAAGGTTTTCCCTTGCCTGTCGTAAAAGGCGACTGAAAGGGCGTAGGAGCTGTGGCATGCGGGTGGGGACTCGCGTGCCCCTAACACGGCCCCTGAGTCTCGACGGCGGTACCGTGGTGACCCTGTTATCGCTGTACGACTTCGTGAGCTGGGGGTGCGTAGATTCCCTCCATTCCGGTGACGGTCCGCGAGGGCCGACGCGGCCGGGGCCACTCTTGGACGTAGTGGCTCAGGCTATTCCGGGGACCCGGCAATAACGCGGGAGCGGTCACCGTGGGGTTTTAGTGGGTGCGAGTCCCACATAACCCCGTCGCTGTCCCCGTTGGCGGTGGGGTATCCATAACGGATTTCCCAATGATAAAAAAAAAGGTTATATACGCCTAGAGTCAGTTCCCCACTATTTTCCCATTTTTTTCCATACTATTTTCACCACACGGCTACATACATAAACATTTGACTCGCATGGCATGCACACCATATAGGCAAAAAGACACTGCCTACCTTAGTATTTTGGCTACCCGACCTAATAATAGAGTTATTGCTATATCTTTTTTTTGTTGTACTCACGACAGAGGCTGACGAAGGTCCTGTGTTTTGTGGGTGAGTAGATAGGTAGTACCTGTGTTTCGTAAAGACAAGTTACCTATACATAGGTGTCAATCCTTGGGGATTACTGCCTACCTTGTCGTAAATGCCAGTGCACGCTACTGCATTGTACCAATATTTTTTATTTTACTCTTTTCCTCCAAAATGTATGAAAAATTATGTACTTCTAGATCCACAGTTACTTTTACTACTAATTTGACGGTTTGGATCCAGATATACCCTGATAACCAGTAAGGACAGAATATATTATTGTCTCTTACTCTTTCACTCCAGCATGTTTTTCATATTGTTGTCTCGATTTATTGCAAACGTCAGTTTTGTATTGCAAGTCTAGTTGCTTTTGGTCTGAGTGCGTACCGAAAAGGTGTGTGGAGGCTACAGTGATAGGCACATCCCCAATCTCCCATGTTGGGAATCAATGTCCTGTAAGATATAGAAAAATAATATAAAAAAATAGGTTAACATAAAGGCTAAGCTAGTTAGGTAGTTATTAATGCCTATGAGATAAAAAACGTGATGGATCCAGTTGTGAAAAAAAAACCTTTTATCGATCTACATAATTACAAATAGGTAACTTATGACTTGCCCTATTTTATAGTTAGGCAGGCGGATAGATATGTAGCCGGTTTAAAAAAATGTAGTTAGGTACTTCAAGAATAATAAAGATAAAGAATAACAATATACTTATAACACGAGCGATATATCACACAATATCACATCGTAGCCACGCTACATTTGAGACTGACACTGAAAATTTTCCTAGAATACTTATTACTGAAAAGCAGAAATGAAGTGCCTACTTAGTTAGTTAAATATAACATAGGTAATATTGAGATATCATATTTCGCCAACACGCCCAGATGCTCATGCGCGTACGCACGGGCGGCTTAAGTCTGCGTTGATGTTGTGCCTTCATGGCCTTAGCAGACTACACAACTTCAAACAGGACTTTGGCTCTTGCTGCTTAGCAATTCTTACAAAACTGGAGTTCAGAGAATAGTGGTTGTGTAAAGTATTAAAAGGACAAAACAGTACGAAAGAGGACTTGCGGTCCACGGCACAGGACTATCGATTACAGAACACACGTGCTTGTCTTGTTAACAAGGGTTTTTTACAACACAGCTACTTGCTGGGCGGCCAGTGCGAAACTAGCTAAGACCCGTGGCCTCGAAATTTGTCCCTGTGGCTGTGGTTAAGCAATCTGAGTCATTTATTGCATGGGTGACCGTTTTAAAAGTGTTCGTTTTGAGCACTTTGGAATTTCAATGGCGCAGTTTTTTTTGTGGGTTTTGGCTAATGTAACGACAGTGGTCGTTTGTTAAATGCCTTCCACACAGCATGAAAATATGTAACAGTTGAATCGACTGAACAGGTGTTTAATTACCGACATGCTACTTTTCTGCGGGATTGACAGCGGCAAAATCGAAAATAACATACTTACATATTATAGTTACCTAGTTTCCATGCATTTTCTTTATTGTTACAGATACCGCAACTAACGACCGAACAGAAAGGGAGGATACTTCACAGAAGCCTTACGATGGCAAAGCACAAAACCAGAACTACAGCAACTACAATTTCAAACCTAACGAGTACATGTTCCCAGACCCTAACAATCCGAATAATTTCCTCCAGATGATAAAGTGTCATGAGGACAGTCTTCTGAGACTTCACCACCTCACAGCCGGCAGGCAAACTTATGACGCGACGTATCAAAACGCGTGGTACCCCAAAGATCTTCAGCGTCCCTACATAAAACCCACAGAATACTTAGCACATTACGAAGATAACTTCCGGAGGAAGTACGAGAAAGGAAGCGGTGACGCAGAGGCTCAAAAAGACGCGGCAGAGGAAAGTGGGCAGAAAACGGCAGAGGAAAGAAAGAAACCTAGGAGGAATAGAACTACTTTCACGAGTCAGCAGCTGGCGGCGTTGGAGAAAGTGTTTGAAAAGACGCACTACCCTGATGCATTTGTGAGGGAGGACTTGGCCGCGAGAGTCAACTTGACTGAAGCACGAGTTCAGGTACCTACCTACCCATTTACAACCTTTCATATTGCTATTATAAATGCATAGAACCTGTAGGTAGTTGAAGATTACGATTCTTATTAAACATCATCCATCCCTAAGCTTCGGCTTACCCAGGTCCTCGTCATCCTTAGGTACTTTACTTCGTTCGTTCTTCGGTCGAAACTTTCATGGCAACTTAATCTTTTTCAGCCATACATTTTACAAAATTAATATTTATGTGGTATTTAGTTGCACGTTTCAATAAACGATGGCTGTAATCTAGGCCTATAGTTGATGGTACGGACTCGGATCTCGGATAACGGCGTTTGCTAATGGGTCTCTTTCAGAACCTACGTAGATACGCTACGCAACTCTTACCGTGAAGGAAAACAAACATAGTGCTAAAAGTGTCTGGATGCTATATGTATCCAATCTCTCTGTTAGTGGCTTTGTGAAACCTTTAAAGTGCCTATAACTAGTCCTAAAAAAAGGCGTTAGTGTATTTATTTATCGCTATCATTCACCAGGTATGGTTCCAAAACCGCCGCGCCAAGTTCCGCCGCAACGAAAGATCAGCGCTCACTGGTCGCGGTCCCAGCGGTCCCGGGTCCCCCGAGCCTGTCTCCGTGCCCATCACCATCCCTCAACCGGATCCACGTCAAGACTTCGCCAGAAACGCGAAAGAACCGTGGCTTCACCTTCAGCCCAACAACCAAATGCTCAATTTTAACTTAGGCATTCCAATCTCTAACTCGGGCTTGTACCAGAATGATTATGGCAGTATAATGATGCAGAATGGAAACAGACAGTACATGGGAAACCCAAATATAACGCAAAACGTCCCCAGCTATGGAGGGGAATATTCGAGTTCATGTTCATTAATAGGGAATTACAGTGGGGGGTTGCAGCCGGCTCACCACGGCCCATACAATTTGAATCTTCGTTTGAGACCACATGACTTCAGCCTTAACAATATACCACTATGATTTTGTGCTGTATATAAAATAACATTACTTCTGTAAATATATAGTTGTAAAATAAATAGGTACATATTATAAATAAATATTTTTAAAATCTAACGGAAGTGGTTTATTTCATTTACTACCAAAAGGTAAGTAGAGTTGCTGAAATGTGGGTAAATTATGCCTATTGATAAATAGGAGCAGTGTCACTGAAACTCAGACCCAATCCATTACACTAGTTTCAATATTTGAATAAATGTTAAGATACATTTAATACTTTATTCAGATCTTATGTTTTAAACTAGGTAAGTATATCTTAAAAGTAGTCAAGTTTTTAAAACTTTAAATTATCACATTTACACACATAACACTACACATTCACAATTGGTTTGAACTGTACCCACAATCTTTCAAATTCTTCTTTATATTGGCGTACTAAATCCTTTTGAGATGTCACCGTCACATCCTCCCAGTTCCCACTCAAGGCCTGGTTAGTCCAGTTCAGTGACCCCATCAATGCTATTGGTGTTACCTCCTGATTATCTTGAGCTGACGCATCAATCAAACAAAACTTATGATGCATTAGGTTACTGGATTTCATCCATCTGACTGGTATTCCTTGCTTTTCTAATCTACGTATAAGGGATCCCGAGGCAAATGCCATATCAGCATCAATGATAAAGCGGAGCTTGATTCCTCTATAGTGTAGCTTCAGTATGGCATTAGTGAGATCTATGTTTGTCAATACATACATGCAGACATCCATTGTTTGGCGGGGAGAATTCAGATAATGTAAGATGCGATCCATGCTCGTTGTTATCGAGCATCTCGAGTGTTTACTCTTCTTCAACACAGTGCCATCTTGAGAAAACATAATTACCTCGTTAATCTCTTTCCTGTCCTTATTTTTGGGTCTTTTTTTCTTCTCGTTGTAGTAGTTGTAGGCTATTTGTGTGACAAAGGTAAATGAGATCAATAGCAGAAATACTCGGCCATATTGCAGTAGGGCCATAATGTTCGTTCAAGTTTATGCCGCTAAACTTATAAAACAACGAATAAGTACTTGTTGCATTTATAAACTTCACTTTTAGAATGATAATAATCCGGTCCGGTTAGAAATGGCAGATTTTTTTGTTGATCTTTTTTGATGATAAATTGACACATGACAGAACTGGGGGGATTACTGACAATCAACTGACATTAATAATTACGTTGTCCCAAAACAAACAACGATTAAAAAAAAGGGTTTAAATTGCTTACTCCTACCACTTTTCTTTCTGTTGCATTTACTTTTCAGTAACTAAATAACTTACATTATGCTTTTCTTTTATAGCTTACAAATAAATAAGTATGTGAAAGTAATGTTTAATACCGGCATTGTAAGGCCGCAAGTTTTTGAACTGAATAAGAAATTTTAATGACGTTTTGCTTGCAGATTGTAAAGATATTATGATGATTAGATACAGACAAAATAGCTCTTATTTTGTTAAGTATAGAAGCTAGTTTTTAAGTTTCTGTTCTGATAAATGATAAGAAATGTCAAAAAGTTCAAACTTCAAAGTTATTAGAAAAGCACCTTGTGTTGGACTTATGGGGTGTTTTTGTACTTTTTTACAAGTTTCTTTTTTAAGTAAATAGTACTAATAACAGATATTTTTAGAGTTATTGCTCAAGTAGGCCAACTATTAATCAAAATGGTGTCAGGAATTGTTGCTGGAAGACTAGCTATCGTTACAGGCAAGTTGTTTACTTTGGTTTGGTTGGAATTGTTAGGTCCAAAATTAATTCTTACCTACAGTTTACTTTGTGAACAGGTGCTGGTTCAGGTATTGGCCGCGCCGCTTGCAAGGTGCTATCCCGGGAAGGTGCTACTGTAATAGCAGCTGATAAAAACTATAGTGAAGCCGAGAAGACCATAAAAAGTCACATTGCCCTAGCTCCTGGTACTAATGGTAGGTTGACGATGTCAAGGGTCGAGTATGTGTGTGTGTTATGTACCTACTGGTTATATAATAATTTTGTACTCACCTAGAAAATTACATTACATTCAGTTTGTTTTAATTACCTACTAAACTTATTGCCTGAGTATTATCTGTAGATTGATGTCTATAGCAAAATACTTGTACAGTTCTTTGTTAGTTCTTGTCAAATGGTAATGGGAGCCAGTCTCAATACCTCTTCAATAAATTCCCTATTGCTTTTAAAGTAATTGTGACAATGTGGTGATAGTTTATGTTGTTAAAGTATTATTCTTCTTAAGATTGTTAAAAGTAGATAAAATAGCCTGTAACCTGCTATGTTGATTAGATAAAACACCCAGGGGTACTTTCTGATTAGATAAGAGGTATGAATATAATCTTATATTGTTTCCCAGTTCACTAACCTACTGTACATTGCATAATTTCAGAAGCAGAAGATCACAGCGCAATCGAACTAGATGTATCCAATTCCAGTTCAGTTCAGAATGCATTAGACACAGTATTGAAGCAGTATAGAAAACCACCAACCATTGTAGTAAACTCGGCCGGAGTTACTCGAGACAACTGGCTTCTAAAACTCTCTGAACAGGATTATGATACAGTACTGAATGTCAATTTGAAGGTAAAAGTTCATGTGTTACTGTGTGGTATATGAAATGTAGATTTGAACTTGATAATAGAAAATTATTTTCCATACATATGATACCTTTTTCACCCAAGTCAATTCTAGGCAAGAACTAAGAACATAAAAGTCAATATTCTCAAAAAACAAAACAAGTCTATGTTTAATTAGTTTTGTGGTGTATTTAAAAATTAGCAAATTGTCAGTTTCCCGTAGCAAATTTGATAAGTACCAATATTCTCGGAATGATTATCTTGATAATACACACTTCCCACCTTTTAATCCCAAAGAGGGGTAGGCAGAGGCACTTGTTAAGCAAATGCCCACTGTTCACCAAGAGTATTTAACCCAACGTGACAGGGGGTGAGCCCATCGCCGTTATAGGGTTGACACACAATGTGCGGGTTTCATCAGGATGTTGTCCTTCACCGTACGAGCCCTGTGTTGTGTACATAGCCGGACTCGAAGCCGCGACCTCCCGCAATCTTGATAAGTATCTAAATATTGCACATGTTACTTAACAGGTATGTAAATTCAAAATTGGGGGGCCAAGTTACACTATCGCATTATGACAGAGAGTATTTTTACCAATGCACTTACATCAAATGGTAATATAATATTGCAGGGCACTTTCCTGGTGATGCAAGCCTTCTCAAAAGCACTAGTTGATGCTTCACTGCCCGGTTCTATTGTCAATATCGCCAGCATAGTTGGAAAATATGGCAATATGGGTAAGAGGAATATTTCTTTTTTTTTATTAACATGCACAATATTGCAGGGACCGGATAACCGCAAAATAAGGGTTTTCTAAAATATCGGTACGGTTACATACCGGTAGCGCGAGGCACAACGCGATACGGTTAAGGTATAAAGTTATACTGTTTCGCGAAATAGCGGTATGGTTTATCGTAACAAAACGGTTGTATATCGAAATAATATCGGTATGACTTTCGGATAGGCTCGGAACACGAATTGGCTCGCCCAACCTACCCGAAGACGCCTGCTATCGTCTGTACCGTATACCGTTTACGAATAACGGTATATATATCATAAATGTCCGGCTACGAATTTCGGTATAAAAAGGCCTAACCGGTATAATACCCTTATTCTTCTACCGGTATCAAGTCCCAGCAATATTGGTTGGTTGTACATGCTAAGAGACAGACATGATGTTACCTATGTAGGATATTTGTTGATGCTTGATGCAGATGCAGATTTAGACTAAAAGACTCGGGCAGTAGAAAAACTGAATAAAAAATGTTAGGGGACCTTATTATAAGCCTAATCATTTGGTTCAGAGTAATTGCCCATGTTAAGTAGGTGAGTAGCTATTTAAAAATATTGGTACAGTAATGGAGAAACTCCAAAAATTTCTTATCTAGATGTCGCTAATAGGTTTCCAAGTTATATTTTAGTATGTTTATTTTATTATTTCGGTAACTTATTTAAACTTCAGACACTTTTGTATAATGTAAACAAACAAGAAAATAAAATACTGCCGCTTTCAATACTGACTCCTTGATCTTAGTCATTTGGTTGACATTTTTGTCCCCCCTAATACATTTAGCGCCATCTGTCATAACTAAGAGAAACAAGAGCCCT
>SJJU01070984.1:0-17903 GCA_012932125.1 Conopomorpha cramerella | reverse complement strand
CCGCTGCTCCCTCGATCGCCTCTTACGACCCCCAAAGCAGGAAAAGTCGGGCTGGATTGATGACACATGTATTCTATTCGCCGTCACCATACAGCGAACATCAGTTCCAATGGAACGGAGACCATACATATTTAATTTTTTTACGCGCGGGTTTAGAAGCACCTGCAAGATTCGAGTGAATTACTGAAAATATACACTTAAGATTTTCCAATTTTCTTCATCTTCCGTTTATTGGTCGTTGGAAAAGTAATTTGTGACTTATGACGTCATAACTTGTCACGGCTGTTAACATTATAATTCCAGTATTCCTACTTGCCTACCTCTCGTATGTGTATAACGGGCGCGTTCGTTTGATTAACCCTTTGGGAAACAGTCATGTAGCACGTACAATTATTCGTACGTAGGTATAGGAAATTCGCACTCATTACTTCTGCCTTTTGCGTGTGAAGGTCGCATATTAATGAACCATGTTCACTTGGAAACTTTGCCAAGTTCATTG
The DNA here is from genome assembly GCA_012932125.1 of Conopomorpha cramerella. NCBI lineage: Eukaryota > Metazoa > Arthropoda > Insecta > Lepidoptera > Gracillariidae > Conopomorpha > Conopomorpha cramerella. Next base: position 17,404 of record SJJU01070984.1, on the reverse strand, counting down.
TATACACGCACGTGACTGCTCGAGATTAGGTGACTGCTCGAGATTAGGTGACCGCTCTATATTAGATGACTGCTCGAGATTAGGTGACTGCTCGAGATTAGGTGACTGCTCTATATTAGGTGACTGATCGAGATTGTCAGTTGGAATAACAACTCTGCGGTTTATCATTCCGGTTATCTGGAAGAAATCGGTATGGGCGATAAAGCCTTTTGCAATGTTTCCATTGTATTTTTTTACATTTGTATTTGTGTTGTAATTGTGTGCCATTCATTCGTTCCAAATGTTAGATCTAGTATTATTATGCGTGAATGTGAAAACTACCCAAAGAATCAAATCATATAGGAAGATATATAATCAGGATTAGGACAATAGGTAGCTATTATCATAAAATTTCTGAGATACCACGATAAAACCGCAAGAATTAATTGTACCAAATGGAGAAGGTTTACGCGCGCCTCACGCAACTCTTGCATCTTAGAGAATGCTGTCTTCTAGTCTTCCACTTTCCCTACCCTGTGCGTATCGTCCCGGCCACATTCATACTCATTAACAAATACTTATGCACCTCGCAACACTCACACTCTGAAATTGTAATAAAACTAATAAATCAACCGTATAAAACTGATTTTGTACACTACACTGGACAAGTTTACCTATACATCATGCTGACGGAAGACCTCTCGTTGTGTGAATTTGTGTACGCAGCGAGGCGCACACCTGTTGAAAATGTATACTTTTCCTCGTCCATGCAAAGGTTGCCGCAGCTCTATTTACTTTGCGAAAAAGACAGCACAGCGATTGTTTAATACGCTAGTGCCAGTTTCAATCCACTACCCACTTTTACGGAGCGCCCCAGTTAGACCTCGGCCTCATTTGCCATGCAATTTTCCCATGGACTTTCCCACATATATGTCTCCCTATCCCTCAGGGCTCAAGTAAACGTGACCACTGTGCCAGTGGCGTTGGTACCTGCCAACTATTTCCTGCCAGTTAAATATGAACTCTAAAGCAAAAGGACTCGCCTACATGTTAGTACCACAGCTAATCTAATACTGTGTGACTGAACAACGATGATTGAACAAATTGAGAACGTTGGATTTCTGCAGGGGGCGCTATTCACGAATAACATTGACTTGTTTACTACACATAAAACGTACGTAGACTTCAATTCAGGTGTCAAACACTAGTTGTAGCACACAATGAGGAATTTTTTTTGACGTTTTTCTGATAGATTTTCTGGTGAAGAACTCTGATAGATTTACGGGACTTTGTGACGGGAAGCGATGAGATGCAAATGGCGTTCTTTATTTCTCATTTTCAAAATAAATTTTTCGCTGCAATTATTGTGTTAATGTGGTGGATTTAGTGTAATAATGTTCTGGTGATGAAAAATAATGTAGTGAGCACTCTCACTACATTATTTTTCATCTACGAAGTAAATGAGAGGACTCCTTTTCCATTTGATCAATTTGTTATTCCCGTATAATGTTCCACGCAGCATTGAAGTGTGATGGTCCACCCTCACGTTTTAATGTGTTTTTGACACGACTTTGACTATTGACACTATAACTTGAACACGAAAGAGAACTACATTGTTTGTGGCAGAATTGTCGGCTTTAAAGCTGAACTCTTTACTGTCAAACTTTGTTATGTAAGTATGACAGTAATGATCAGAATGTTCTGACAGATTTTTGGGTGGAGAACTGACCCAAAAATCTGTCAGAAAAACGTCAAGGGAAATTCCCCATTGGGATGTAAATAGACCAGTTAATGGTGGCCTATATGGCTCTGGGCCTGCTTGTGAAAATAAAACAGTTGTTATAACAGGGATATAGGCCATTGAGACTAAGAAGACGATGCACAAAAATTGACAATAAACAGCTGTCTTGTCGCCCAATAATCTCTCCAGTGACTCAAGTATAACTTAGAACGTATGTTTACAACGTGCATAAAAAATGATTATCTAATATATAAAATTCTCGTGTCACAGTTTTCGTTGCCATACTCCTCCGAAACGGCTTTACCGATTTTTACCAAATTTTATATGCGTATTCAGTAGGTCTGAGAATCAGCTACTATCTATTTTTTATGCATCTACCAGTTGTATTTCTCCCAATACACAGGGTACAAAGGCAACTTATTATGGCAAAACAAATGTTTGCCGGGACAGCTAGTCTAATATATAAAATTCTCGTGTCACAGTTTTCGTTGCCATACTCCTTCGAAACGGCTTTACCGATTTTCACCAAATTTTATATGCGTATTCAGTAGGTCTGAGAATCGGCTACTATCTATTTTTATCCCCCTGCCAGTTGTATTTCTCCCAATACACAGGGTACAAAGGCGACTTATTATGGCAAAACGAATGTTTGCCGGGACAGCTAGTATTATATAAAATAGTCATTCTTAAGATTATATTATTCGAATCTGTGTACAGTAGCAAAATACACACTACCCATTAGGGGCATGCAATATGTAGAAAAAAACACTACAGTAAGGTACATTAACTTACACATATTATATAGTGGTGACGCCGAATAGAATACACACATCAAAAGTGTCTAGGGATCAAGTACATTTTAGAAGATTGCAATCAAGAATATATTTTACAAAATCTGAATTCATTAATAGAAAAAGAGTCCCATTGGTCGTGTACCAGTAGCCAGACTTGAACCCGCGTACTCCCGGTTACAAGTCAAGCATCCGAACAACTGGACTACAGACGCTCTTTTTCTTTTTCAGACATTTAAAAATTGACAACTTTGCATACCTAATAAGCAGTATAAATAAAAAAACCGTTTCTGTATTTTCGTTTCAGGATGCTGTACAAAAAATATTGTATTTTTTAGATGCGTAAATTCGGAGATATTACGTAAAATGTGAAATATGTGTGATGACGTCATTACTTTGTGCGAAATAGGTGGGATTCAAGCCTATCCATATTTTTTACACATCAATAAAATTGACAATATTAGTGACAGCAGAATCGTCAGTTTCAAAACAAACAAAAATAGGTTATTTTTTTTCATCCCACCTATTCTTGGAATAAACCTAAAATCACGCTATTTCACTTCTATCGATAAAAAATGCATCAACCCGAACGAGAGAAAAAGCAATGTTAGGAGTAATATTACTCTGACTCGACGTGGCTAGCAAATAAATAAACACCTTTCTAACAGCAAAAGTAAACAAAACAACGATCTACACAGACTACAACTTGAAAATTGACATTGACAGCTAAAGTTTTCTTTTCTATCTATGTTTGATCTGTGTATCCATAATAGTGACGTCATATGGCGCTTACGCTCTTTCGAAAAAAATCAATATTTAAACTTAAAATCATGAATGAAAACATTATTTTTATGTTGAATAAAAAAATACGGGTCAAATAATTTTATATTTTCTTCAATTTTCAATAAAAATATCATTTACCATTCGAAATGCAAAGTTGTCAATTGGGTCATTCGTAATTTCAGGCATTGTGGAGCATAAAACCTAATGCTCTACATAATTATGATGGAATTATGTATATTTATATTAAGCTCTTAATGTCTCGGGATGATAATAAGCGTATACTATCCTAAGGTCGAATTTCATATAAATTCTGTTAGAATGTATTTTTTATTTTTTTTATTTACTTGGCTCTTATGTTTAGCTTTAAAGCCGACAATTCTCGTCGTGTCAAAAACTCATTAATCAAAACGTGAGGGTGGACCATCACATTTCAATGTGGAAAATTACAAGGGAATAACAAAATTGATCGAATAGGAGTCCTCTCCTTTACTTCTCACTACATTATTTTTCATCACCAGCACACTATTACACTGAATCCAACACATTAACACAATAATTGTAGCGAAAAATAAATTTTGAAAATGAGAAATAAAGGAGCCATTTGTATCTCATAGCTTCCCGTATCAATTCCTGTTAGACATTAAAGTTTATTTTTTACTTGTCATAATCTTTACCTTATTGACGTTTAAGTAACAGTAGAAGTATCTTTTAAAACTGACGGCCATTTTTTGATCGACCGTTCATTCAGCACCTTCGTATTACGAAAACGTAATGGTTACGTGACCTACCTACCCTGTTAGATCCTGAATTGTGTACATTTCCTCATACATACATACACTTCACGCCTGTCTCCCAGAGGGGTAGGCAGAGGCTACAGATCTCCATTTTTCACGGTCCTGACATACCCCTTTCGCTTCATCTACATTCATACATCTTTTCATACATGACCTCCGGTTTCGAGTACTTTTCACCCCACCTTCCGCCAGGACATCACCAATCTGGTCTGTATATTTCCTTCTGGGGCGACCTCTACTCACCCGGCCCATTACATCACCCATATACATCTCTTTCGTCAATCGACTTTCATGCATTCTCTCCATATGCCCAAACCATTTCCTCATTATTGTAGTAAATCTTTTTACGACGGATAAAGATAATTTGTATGTAGTCAAGAAAACGTGTGCGTTGAAAAGAGGCAAAAGCATGTAGATGCGCATGTCTCCAGAGAATGGCACCTACAGAGAGAGGCAGGTAGGGCTTGGGTGGTGGTGGGATTATCCCTGGAATTAACCCTGAAAAAAAAAAAGTAAATCTTTTTAAATGGTAGTCAGAGCCTTCACACAGGAACAACATGGGGCCTCTGTAAGCAATAACGTTTCGGAGAATGGCCCTCGGAGCCATAGCGCCAACTATGACCGGACAATGGCTTTATTCAGTTATCTGGCTTGTGGCAACGGCCATTTAGGCGGGCGGCTGAAAAATAAGGACAAACGTTGAGCCCTTTAAGCTAGAAAGTTACTTTATTGACTAAGTTCATTGTTGCCCTTTCACCTCACGCGGATATTTCCTTGATATTGTTATGACTAATTCAATATCGAACCAAAGATGGTGTCATTGTATACCACCAAGTTAAGCCAATGCAGATTAGTCACAATTTCCAATTTGTAATATTTGTTTGTTTAAATCTTTATTGCATAATTTATTTACAAATGGCGGACTTAATGCTATACTACTCTACCAGTCAACCCAAGTTGTGGTGATAATGCTTAGGTAAGTAGAAAAAGTTATATAAAAAAAATCCTAATTAATCTATTAATCTATACTTATAATAAATCTGTAGAGAGGTCAATTCTGTACATGAAATATATTTTCAAAATAACTATCAGGGGGTGATTAGTTATCGATACTGATGCCAAAAATGCAATCAGTAAAATTTTTGTCTGTCGGTCTGTCTGTCTGTATGTTCCTTATAGAAACAAAAACTACTCGATGGATTTTAACGAAACTTGGTACAATTATTCTTCTTACTCCTGGGCAAGTTATAGGATACTTTTCATCACCGGAATCCGGAATCTCCAACGGTGTTATAATAATTCGGCATTAACGCGGATGAAACTGCGAGGTGTCCACTGCGTACTATGTACGTGCCACGTACGGAGCACGGCGGACATAATATTGTTAAATAAGTTCATCCCGTTCTCACGCTCTGGCGCCTTCTCTACACAATGGATTTAAAACTTTGTGCGCGAGACACTTATTGTGTTATGTTATACTCGTAATACGTATTATTTTATTTTTAATTGAGGAGTACACCACAAGGTGTGTGAACCCTACAACGGCGATGGGCTCACCCCCTATCACGTTGGGTTAAATACGCTTGGCGAACCGTGGGCATTTGCTTATTAAGCAAGTGCCTCTGCCTACCCCGCTTTGGGAATAAAAGGCGTGAAGTGTGTTTATAAAAAAAGGAAACGATATGAACTATTAATTCGACCGCTGTGCTGTATTATAATAATTCACATTCATTTATTTATTTATTTATTTATTGTAAATACATAAATAAATAAATACAACATTCTGTAAATACATTATAAATAAATATATTTTACAACAACAACACACATTGCCCTCACCCATGTTTAAAAGTAGCTAAAGCACTTGTGTTATGGAATTCAGACAACGAAATATTTTAATTAAATATTTTATACTTACTTAAATATTTTTTTCTTCTTTTAAATACATATTTATATGTATAATTAAACAGCCAATCACATCCAATAAGTACTGAAAAGCTCGTCACCAAAGTACCTGTCAGCGGTGGGAATCGAACCCACGACTCTGCGGAATAGAGGCAGACATGCTGACCACTACACCGACGGACCCGCCATACATAATTATTACATAGCTGTGTGGTGTCGGCAAATAGAATGCATGTGTGACCACCCCAGCCCAACATTTCCCGTCGTGGGGGTCGTAAGAGGCGACCGAGGGAACCCTCTAGAGAACGGGCGGCAGCGCTCTTTGCAAGTTAAACCACAACACTGCTTCGATCGCGAAATCGCCTGCTAAGTGTGACGATTATTGGCATTTCCCCCCAAATTATCATGGAAATCATTGGGGGAGGCCCTCGTCCAGCAGTGGACACCATGCGGCTGATGATGATGATGAAATACATTGCGAGTAAAAAAAGTGAAGAATTTATTTTAACTGTCACAAGTCTCACAACCATGTGGTGGTAGCCTATAATTAAGGCAACATATTATAATGTACCCTCTAGTTTTTTATAAAAAAAAATTGTATGTGTGTCTTAAATAAATATATAAATAAAACCATAATTCGACCATTGGTAGTTTACCAGTAATCAAGAGATAATGTTAAATACTCCACAAATCTTGAGAGAACTGCAATAGCCTTGTATGGTAAATCCAAGCCTATAACTACCCAAAACTCTTATAAAGATTTTTCCGATGAGCCCATAAAACAGTAATCTTCAAAATGAGAAATGAAATCATCAATCCCGTAACGATTCCGAGGCACGCGTTCCACTGTCATAATTTATCCAATATGCCATAAAGATTACTTGTCCCGATAGGACGCACAGCGACAGAGCTATTTAGTATTCAAAGACATTACTGTTCTTAGATGAATCGTGAAACACTGCATCGCCCCGGGGATTTATAAATATGCAACGCTAAATTAGGTTATCTCGGAAAAAGTGGCGAGTACTCGAGTGATACCGCGGCGACGGTGACGACGTGATTATCGGCTCCAAGGAGAGCTGACGCCGAGCCTTGTGCGGGGACTGCGGCTGTACATTTCGCCACTCTCCAGCGTGGGAATACCTGAACGAAAGCTTTAAGTTCGATCATAAAGTATGTGTAGAGCAGTGGCGTGCACACCATATAGACAAAAAGACACTGCCTACTGCCGACCTAATAACAGAGTTATTGCTAGATCTTTTTTTGTTATACTCACGACATAGGTTGACGAAGGTCCTGTGTTTTGTGGGTTAGTAAATAAGTAGTACCTATACTTCGTAAAGACAAGTTATCTATACATACTCCAACCTATTTAGGCAGTGGACGTCATGAAAATGTCGACGTGACAAAGGTAATATAAAGAAAACAACATTTTCCTGAAACCAATGCGTCAAAACAAAGCGACTTAGTAGTACATACCTCAAAATACGAATTACAAAGAAAGAAAACACATTTCTCTATATTAAGGAAACCTCGTTTACTATTCCGAGGTACGCAACTGGAGGCTAAGGTTATTTACTCGGCAGCCATCTTGTTTGTCTCCTTTTTACATTGGCCCCTGTATTAAGAGCTCATTTCCCTAACCAGCAGCGAGAGCACGCTGACTCGTCGCAATCCCATAAGAGAAAAATGTAATATGAATTTACATACGCACCTTAAAAAATTTATTCATAAGGAGAAAATTGTTTTGCCCTTCCATTGCGGGCAAATACGGCATGATGTTTCTCCACCGTCTGCCATGAAGTCGCACTAATTATTCCTTAGATCTATGGTTATGAAACATATGTCTCCAAATGGCTAGAAAAGTCTACCTTGCAACTTACGCCAAAAAAATCCAATTCTAAATTTTCAGATTTCAACCGTAACAAGATTAGAGAAGATTACCTACCTACAAAAGATTTTCATACATAATCATATTTGTTTAAAAGCAACTTTTTTCTAACTTGTTACGAGCAGCGTTGACTCTGAAATTGACCAAACAAGTAGATTCATCACTAGTACTTCGGGGTAGAAAGGTCGTAAAAGCCACTTTTGGTCAAATTGAGTTATGAATGCTGGCTTATGCAGAATTTTCCGCTCTATCGATTGGTCTATTTAACGGTAAGTTGATGATATGGTTTATACGACCTTTCTACCTCGAGGTATCGGTATATTTAGCGAGCACCCTGTGTCCCCGCCGCTGACTGTCGCCGGCTCGGAGCAGACCGACGAGCGGCGCACTCGGGCGAAAAAATCGAATTATTCAACGACAGAAAATTTGGCCCATTACCTTAAAGAATAATGGCCGAGCCGCTCGTATCATTGGGTACTGAATCTAAATATATTTCATTTCAGAGCCGTTCGCGTCGCATTGTTATTATTGTCTCTCTAATTCTGGGGAAAATACGAGAGGCCTTTTTCGTGATCCGTACCCGGGTATCGCGCGGTATAGGTTCATCATCATCTTAAAATGCATCATCGCTTAACATCAGGCAGGATGGTGGTAAAACGTTTTGCAATATTTGACGGTTGTCTTTACCCACAACTGTGTGACATATATTCCATTCTATGTGTCGTGGGAATAAGTGGTGCTTGTGGGAATTATTGATAATTGACATTTAATGGCTCCGAAAACTTTGAAGCTTTAATAAAAACCTAAAATAACAGTAGTTAAAAGACAGACGATAACCTTTCCCTTTGATTGTAATAGGGATAGATCAACAAATAAATGTAGTTAGAAGTGGTATAGAGTTTCTGTTGTTCGGACGAATTACTCTGTGTGTGCGGCAACAAGCTGAAGGCAGCGCTGATGTGCTTTGAAGTCTGAGACTTGGTAGGGATCGTTAGCGCATTTCATCGGTAATTGGAATGCATTGTTAAATGGCATGTATACTTTACTAGACTTTTGTGTTTCGATTGTGTTCATATTTATTCAGAGAATTGTCATAATAATTGATCAACAATATTTTGAACACATTTCTGATTAGTAATAATAATAATTTATTCATAATAAAACACTCAAAAGGATTTAAAAAAGAAGAAATAAAACCCAAGGAAAATAACAATAAAAATTGAGCCCTTATACACTCCTAGCAATAATATAGTGATTACAGATAAATTTATAAAATGGACAACACAACCAAGTGTATTCACTCGGAAAGCCCAAATCAGAAAGGGTTCGAAATAGGAAAGAGACGAGATAATTAGGAGATGTCTTTGCCAAACAGAAGCACAAAAGGGACTAAAACTATCACTCTTATAATAAAATATGTTATTGTTTTAAATGTTTAAATATATAATTATAGTCCAAGAGACTCGTCTCTTGCATGGTGTTACACACAGTACTATCTACCCGTACACCCGGATAATACCTGCACTCAAGTTATCAAATCAATATAAAATAAATAAATTTGTTACCAAAACCAAACATATTTTTATTTAGGACAGCCAACAAGAGATACACCCATACATAGGTAACACTTGAAAACTAAATACAAATTCATTCATAAAATGTTCTCTTAATATAGGCTACTACTACATTGGACAATATTAAGAGTGGAATTCTATACTTCTAGGTTCTAGTTATACTATAATTCATATTGCAAAGAATAATATAATTATTACTAACTAGCTGTCCCGGCAAACTTTTGTTTTGCCGTAGGAAGTCGCCTTTATACCGCATTTATTGGATGAAATACACCTTTTAAACCTTCCCTGGACTTCAGCGAATGATTCAAGACCAAAATAAGCCAAATTGATCTAGCTGTTCTCGAGTTTTAGCGAGACTAACGAACATCAATTTATTTTTATATATAAAGATTAGCAGTAGTATTCATATACAAATTGGTTGATTTTGTCCTTGTTTGCCTACGGCCCCACACTGGGTAAAAACCTGTATCGCGAGGTCCGAAGTTAGGTTAGATATTGTTATTATTTTTTAAGAATCTTGAGTACGTAGTGGTTTCCACCCCGCAGACAAATAAACATCCTTGAACATTACTAACAATGATATTTTCTTGAAAACTAAAGACATTTTTAAATTCACAGAAGGATCTTAATGAGCTGAGTACAGTTGCGATCTGATCTGTTAACAACCACTCTATAGTGGTCTTGTTTGTGTAAAGTTCTCTGAAACGAGAAGAAGAGTTTCTCGCAATGAGATCCTATTATCTGGATCTCAGTAATTTTGTGACAAATAGACAAAGAGATGAGCCGGCCCGCTGTAGCAGGCACCAGCATGAAGACGTCTCAGTAATGTGGCCTGGAGACACTGACAGTCACTCTGCACTCGTCACCGGCTTCCGCCATTAAAACTTATAATTTTCAATCCAAAACATGGAGCAAAATACTTCGTTTACAAATACAACAATATTTTGTGGAATAACAAATTCTCAGCAGCGAACGGGAATCTTTGTGTTTGTTCTTTGAGACCACAAATTATTATAATTTATATTAGCTATTACGGAGAAGTTGAAGAACTTTGTTGAAGTTTCTTAACTATTAGTACGCCATGGGTAATGATTTATACACCAATATTTTTGTAGGTCTAGCTCGAGATGAATAAATATTATTTAATGACTAGCTGACCCGGTAAACGTTGTTTTGCTAATATAAATTATAAATTCCGGGATGGCCTAAATGTTATTCCAGTGTATAAGGTATCTGCGTGCCAAATATCAACCAAATCTGTTCAGCCGTTTTGACGTGATTCGCGGACAAATAGACAGACAGACAGATATTTTTTTCAAAAATGTGAAATTTGGCTTTTGTAACGAAAACTTGAAACACTGGTTTTCTCGTAAAAAGAATCTATATACAGTTTTGAACCCCGAACAGTTTTGCTATAGTATAGATATTGAACAGTTGATTTCAGACAACGGCTCTATCTTTCTGTCATCGCGAATTATTTCTAGAACCGAAGATGAATATTTTTTGTGGCGTTCGTTCATATTCTTTGTTTTCCACGAAGTTTTGTGCTATACCGATTTTTTTAAATAAAATGAAAAACTCGATTATTATGTTACCTTTCGCAATCCGTGAGCAAAAGCATCTTTGATTGCCAGATTCAGAAGATTTTTTTCTGAATTGACGCACATTTTTATGGTTCGTTTCTGGTCACGGTACGCTGAATTTGCCTACAGTTAGTTTTTAAATGTATGATCCAGCCTCTGTTAGGTTTGTGTGTTACAATAATCCAGTTTCATGTTTTTTTGTTTACAGGTGAATGGCTTCACACTTTGTCAGGCACAGTTTCATGTTTGAATTGAATTGAAATTGCCTCGAGTACGGTAATATAATGTTATGTAGCTTTTTCCGTACTAATAATGAAAAGTTCTCTAACGTACAATAAATATGCCGATTTTTGTATTCATCAAGATAATTCATTATTTGCTAGAGTCTGTGTTTCCTGCACAGTACAGTCTGAAGGTCTTCAAGTCACGGGTTAATAGGTATCTAATAAAAAAAAGTGTGCTCCATCGTAGACCACATCGCTGCTTAACATCAGACAGGATGGTGGTCAAAAAGTTGTTCACTATGTTTAAAAAAAAATCATTCAATCTATTGCCTTGATTGTTTAGCGTGTAGGAAATGAAACCCAAATATGTTTTCTGCGAAATATTCCTACTATCGTCTATTTAAGGACGGAGGCTATGTCACTGGAACCGTAACTGAAATGAATATTCTAGCTTCTGTTCCGAACAGCCCAGAAATCTGTAAATGAGTCTCTAGTATCTGAATTCTTGGTTGATTTAAATTTTTTTGTTTGGTCTTATTTTGGCGGCGTATACCTATTTCATCGTTTTAAATAGGTGAGATTGATAACAACATTAAGAAGTGACTTTGGTCTATCAAAACCCTGTTGGACAGGATACACCCGTACCTGTCTCCAAAATTCCAGTCCCATCCCACCAGAATTAAAGAGTTGAGTTTATGTACGTAAGCAATAAAATAATAAGGTCATCTGCGAAGTATAATATTTAATATAGTTACGCAGGTGGTCGTGGTGAAACAAGTGTTGATTATTCGAAATTAATTCAATTATAATATGCAAATGTTGTCTTTACTTACTTTTCAATTATTTGTGCTCATCGCGTGATCTCCTCCCTTCATTTTCTCACCACCTTTTCTGGTGACATCATAATACAACGTCACAAATATTTTTTAATTACTTTAGTACAAATAAATTACAAAGATGTGACTCGTGCTTTCTAGAATGAGAAACAGATCTACGTTTATGATATAAAAATGAATCGCTAAATGTGTTGCGAAGAGCAAAAAACATTTCAATATTCTCTTATTAGTTTTTTTTAAAGGAGTGTAAGGCAAGGTGGACTGATGATATGTGCAAGTTGGCTGACAGAAGCTGGATGTGAGAAGCCGAAATCTGATACAATCATAGTGGCGTGTTATTGCAGAGGCTTATGTCCAGCAGTGGACGAATATGTGCTGATGATGACGAATTCCAAATTAATATTCATAGTATATCACTCAACGTCTGACAGGTCCGTAAGAATGACAAATACAGTCTACGAATGCTGAGTGACGTACTTAGGTCTAAAATTATCGGCTAATCAAGACAAAAAAAATCATTGTATAATAATAAGACGCCAAACTACTCCAAGCGCAATGTTTACGAAGGTTATCCGGTTTCATGCTGTTGAGAAATTTCATGAAGTTCTGAAACCTTTAGGAAGTGAGTGAAAATAAATTAGATTTTTCACTGGCAACAACATATTACTTACCTCTTGGAATTTCAGAGAATGTTGCACTCAAGTTTTTCATTTTACTTATCAATAAAATGATATATCTTAGGTATTATTATTTATAATAAAACTCCATTCAGATATAGTCACATGGTACATAGGGGGAAAATGTGTATCTGAAATTCGTCGTACGATTTTCCACTAGCCATACACGTCGGCCATTTCTAATGGCTTGTCAAACTGCAGCAGCATCCGCTAACGCCGCCTCTGGTCACAGGCATATATTGGACTTGATGATGCCCTACTCTTTCTGAACACGGCTCGCGGTGTACAGGAAGGGGCCTGCCTGCAATAGGGGCGATAACTTTGAGAACATTAAAACATTTACAAAATCGATTTAAAAAATGAATGCAAAATCGATTAAATTTCTTTTTCTAACATATTTGTCACACAAACATTGACGAGGAAGGATCCTTATCAAAAGGGTCTTCACTGAAGTTTAGTTGACATATCACGATCTCTACATTTAATAACCTTACACGCAATTTATTATAAAACAACGTACTTTGAAGTTTCCGGATCCCACATCAGACTAGCTTAAAGAGGTCCAAGTAATCTTCATTAGATTTGTTTGCTCGTGTTACAGGCCCTGTATATTATGCATTCTGGCCCATACTCTTCAGCTTATCATGTGACTTTGCTAATCCTGCCGGCGTCGTCGGTGTTTTGGATTACAGATTAGGTATTAGTGTATATTATGCATTCTGGCCCATACTCTTCAGCTTATCATGTGACTTTGCTAATCCTGCCGGCGTCGTCGGTGTTTTGGATTACAGATTAGGTATTAGTGTATTATTAGAGCTTTTCGTAGCTCGCCCGGCTACTTCACGTCGATATGTAGTTCGATCGGTAGTGGATTCGTTCTTACAAAATCTAGGACCATACTTGTTAGGTAGTAAATATAATCTAAGACATGGTAAACGTACCCAAATATAGTCAATACTACGTCTGCTGAACGTTAATAGTTAGCTAATAGTTAGTTTTCATCTTATATAGTTTAAACACGGTTGGGCATATGGAGAGAATGGATGAAAGTCGATTGTAGAAAGAGATTATGTGGGTGATGTAATGGGCCGGCGTGAAAAGTACTCGAAACCATGTATGAAACACTTCATGTATGAAACACTTCATGTATGAAACACTTCATGTATGAAACACTTCATGTATGAAACACTTGATGTAAGAAACACTTCATGTTTGAAAAGATGTGTGAATGTAGATGATGCGAAAGGGGTATGTCAGGCCGTGGCAAATGGAGATCTGTAGTGTCTGACTACCCCTCTGGGACACAGGCGTCAAGTCTATGTATGGTTTAAGTACTTAATTATAATTTTGTTTTGTATCATTAAGCATTAGGTACTTACACAGCCTTACAGTGATGTATGTCTCGTTACTAAACGATTCTCTTATGTCATAGCTTCTTTCAATGATAATTATTCGTAATGAAATGTTTAATTTGCGGAGCAGCCCTCAAAATGCAGCAATTGCTTTCGATTAAATAGTCATATCTGAGACTAAAATTCTACCGTCTGAATTATTTACTTTCGGCAGGCGAATACTCTAAGAGACATAACATAAGATTTATTTGTTTATTTATCTACAATAAAAACAATAAGGCTTAAAAACGCACTTATTGCTACACACTAAAAACATAATAAAATATAACACTGTACAAGACAAAAAAACTTAAAAAAAATCCTTATGTATAAAAAACACTCTTACTACTAAAATACATTTTTAACATTTTTGCTAACTGAGATGTTGCATCAAAGAATAAATCGACATTTTGACAGTTGTCAAGGAATTCGTTCAGAATGCACACTGCCCTAGCAGTAGGCGCATTTTGAGCTAGATGAGCGGATGTTTGAATTTGCTGAGGACAGTTTTTATTGTAGTTGATTTTTAATTTCAGACATGCTCGTCGTATCTAACGAGTTACTTCTTCACACAAAAACCAACGTCATTCTGAAGTAGTGGTTAAATATTTGAATACAGAGATCATGGTGGGATATTATTGTTTATCTACGAACTATCGTCACCTGACTGGTTTCCATACATCATCGTGGCATCAGTGGTGCGATATACAATTTACATATTAACATTAACAGGAATTGGAGGAAATGACAAAAACCGCACACAAAAATATGTGGATGTGGAATGACAGTACAGTACAGTCTGAAGGTCTTCAAGTCACTGGGGTAAATAGGTACCTAATAAATAAGTGTGCTCCATCGTAGGCCACATCGCTGCGTAACAACAAGCAGGATCGTGGTCAAACGCTTGTTCATTGTGTTAAAAAAACGTCTCTGAAAATGATGAAAAATTGGCGGTTACGATAAACATAATTAGACCGTACAAAAACAAGTTTTCATAAGCGTGAGTACAAATTGACACTAATAAATAAAGAAGGTACCGTGAAACAAGCAAGCTTCTATTATTAATTATTGTAACAATCACAATGAAACTCCCGGTGTTGTTGCAACACGATCCTTCGCTTAATAAGAATATCCTGTACCAGAGGCTCAACACCTTTATTCATTCGCTTCAACTTGTGCTGGCGGTCAGGTCTACTTGATATGCACCATAAATACCTGAACTACATTGCGAAGGAAATCACTCACGCGGCTAGCTCAGAGCATTATAATGAATTGTGCAGTTAAATATGTCCTAAAAATGTTCAATATAATGTGAAACTTTAGCAGCACCGTCGTTCCTGGAAGTGAGAGCTCGTTTATCTCAGGCACTCGCTGTGACCAGGGAGGGGGAACACGGCCGCCGAAAATTATAACAATTTGTGCGAAATTGTATCAATTTGTACACCTTTACGTCTGGAGGCTTAAGAACAAGGGATTTGCTTAATTAGGGCTGTTCGTTTGCTTTTATAATAGGTAGGTATTACTTAGGAATGTATAAGGAGTGTGTCGGATGATTTGTCACTGTCTGTGTTCAAGCTTACGGCGTTTAATCACTAAAAATATGAGACACGCTTTACGTGCCTCCTTCCAAGCCTCCAAATATAACACATTTGTAATTTGGACAAATACAAATGAATCCCTACATGTGCGGGTGAAAATCCTCAATAACGAGAACGACAAAACCCCATTGGATTAAGTAGATATTGCTTTCTTATTGTGTTCATTATCTCCAGATTTTTAATGCGAAATACACAAGGACATGATGATAAAAATACACTTCACGCCTTTAATCCCAAAGCGGAGTAGGCACTAAAGGCTAAAGCAAACATGATGATACACGATAGAAAATACACGATGTCCTCACATAACACTGTTTTACACAATTGTCGAATGTTTAGATTGTATAACGTTGTATGATAATTGTACCTTAATGAAATAATTATTAAATTTAATTACTAATTAATTATAAAATATTGTACCTATTCTAGAAATAAGTGCAAAATATTTGCATAGGTACTAATATTGGCGAAATAGGAAACTTATTTTAATGACACCATCATATGTACCACATATCAGGCAAATAAAGTATATTCTATTCTATCCTATTTCCTAAGTTCCGAGATTAAACATGAACAAAACCACAAACCACTAGTAGGTAATAATTTAATAATCAAGTGCATACCAGGCGAATAAATTGGAGATAGATAAAATAATGTTTATATTTTGTGCAGCGCAACCGCAGCTGCAGGATTTGTGTAGTTTTTGTTAACCCTTATTTCGATGGGCTAATGAATGTCAATGTATTATGTTTTTTTTTTGTAAATTTGATATTAGGGACGTTTATAGACATCAGAAAAAAATTTAAAAAAAATCTAGACTTTTCCATTTTCTGGAAATTGGAGGTCCGTCACAGCGGACTTTGTCGAATCATTAGAGTTTTATTAGTACAAGTACATGTCCGCTGTGACGGACTTTGCCGAAGAAAGGTATCATGTTGAAAGAAAATCAATTCGAATAAATTTAGGTGAATTATATTTATCACAACTTACAAAAACGCAAAAAAACATTCATTTTATGTGAAAACTTAAAAAACAATTGCGGGGAGATTTTCCTGTTACAAAACAAAGACGGATTCCGCATTTTAGGCAGTAAACCGTGGTTTTCTTGTTACAGTGCATGCAGCGTCCTTCTTGTTTTACTGAAGGGAAATGACCCAAGTTGTCGTAACGGATGTCATCGGAAGGTCTAGGCTTGCAGATATGGCGGACAGAATCCTCTACGGATCTTTTGTGGGCACCAGATCTGTTTGAATGTGTATAGCAATAAAATCGCGTAGTTCATTTTCTGTCAATTGTATGGATCGTCCAGACTTTTGAACAGAATAAGCATTTGTTTCAGTGACTATATCAGTCAAAATATCTGGAGAAAAAAATTCAAAAAACAAATTCAGTGGAGAAGGTGCCGATTCTGAGGAATCGCTAGCTATATCCAAATTATTTATTTCAGCTCGGTGCAAAAAAGTTGTTCTTTTCCATTTATACGAAAGAGTAAATTGCTTCAGTTGTCTTAGCCTTTTTTTAGCTACAAAAGAAGGAGCTTGTCGTTTCCGTTTTCTGGTAGTTACAGTTGAAGGTGAAGGCAAAGTCGGGATTGATGATATGGATGGAATATTGTCATAGTCAGGGTTGCCTGA
>SJJU01070982.1:0-21588 GCA_012932125.1 Conopomorpha cramerella | reverse complement strand
GTTTCTTAACCCTTATTTCGATGGGCTAATGAATGTCAATGTATATGTTTTTTTTTGTAAATTTGATATTAGGGACGTTTATAGACATCAGAAAAAAAATTTAAAAAAATCTAGACTTTTCCATTTTCTGGAAATTGGAGGTCCGTCACAGCGGACTTTGTCGAATCATTAGAGTTTTATTAGTACAAGTACATGTCCGCTGTGACGGACTTTGCCGAAGAAAGGTATCATGTTGAAAGAAAATAAATTCGAATAAATTTAGGTGAATTATATTTATTACAACTTACAAAAACGCAAAAAAACATTCATTTTACGTGAAAACTTAAAAAACAATTGCGGGGAGATTTTCCTGTTACAAAACAAAGACGGATTCCGCATTTCAGGCAGTAAACCGTGGTTTTCTTGTTACAGTGCATGCAGCGTCCTTCTTGTTTTACTGAAGGGAAATGACCCAAGTTGTCGTAACGGATGTCATCGGAAGGTCTAGGCTTGCAGATATGGCGGACAGAATCCTCTACGGATCTTTTGTGGGCACCAGATCTGTTTGAATGTGTATAGCAATAAAATCGCGTAGTTCATTTTCTGTCAATTGTATGGATCGTCCAGACTTTTGAACAGAATAAGCATTTGTTTCAGTGACTATATCAGTCAAAATATCTGGAGAAAAAAATTCAAAAAACAAATTCAGTGGAGAAGGTGCCGATTCTGAGGAATCGCTAGCTATATCCAAATTATTTATTTCAGCTCGGTGCAAAAAAGTTGTTCTTTTCCATTTATACGAAAGAGTAAATTGCTTCAGTTGTCTTGGCCTTTTTTTAGCTACAAAAGAAGGAGCTTGTCGTTTCCGTTTTCTGGTAGTTACAGTTGAAGGTGAAGGCGAATTCGGGATTGATGATATGTATGGAATATTGTCATAGTCAGTGTTGCCTGACTGGTTCGGGAAAACTTGTTGCAAAATTGGAGATAAGGCAACCGCGGATACGTCAGGAGGTTAGGTTAGGTTAACTGTGAAAAGGTATGGTAGCTGTGAAAGTAGTCAAATATATCGGAGCAACAATACATATATTTGCATACCTTCACAGCTACCATATATCCGACTGTACCAGGTAATAGGTAGGTAGTAGGTAATAGGCAAAAAAAGTAGGTGGATAGGCATGTGTAGCACACAGGTAATTTAATTATAAACATAGTTACATCCCGTTCTCAGTATTTATACCTGTAACAGTTGGTACATTTTAGATAATTACGAGGCTCTCGCGTGACATTGAGGTGCAGGTGTGGAGCAGGAGAGGTGCCTGAGATCCCGAGAACACTCCCTCTCCTCCCTACTCGTACCTCATTGTATCGCGACACTCTCACTATAATGTCAATTGCACCAACTTCAGCCCAACAACCAACACAGGTAAAATAACTGATCGGACTTTTCTGACACTATCAAACACACCGGGCAGGAAAGGTAGGTTAATTTAATGCACTATGTAGGTTTTTACCTTTGAGAAAAAAACCTGTGGCGGACAAGTAGTAAAGCACATGAGTTGCTACATATTCGATGCAGTCCGGCGTGGCGGACAGGTAGTAAAGCACATTAATTTCTACATATTCGATGCAGTCCGGGGTGGCGGACAGGTAGAAAAACACATTAATTTCTACATATTCGATGCAGTCCGGTGTGGCGGACAGGTAGAAAATAACTTTTTTAGTATTCAAAACCGCTGTTATACTACAATAACCAAACATTACTCTCATTGCAAAGTATTTTCAAAACGAAAGCAAAAGAATAGTGTTTTTGCATTGACCAAAAAACCATAATTACAAACATAAATACCTTGCGTGGAATCAGAGTGCTCTGCGCCAGCGCCATTTTGAGTGACAAGTGACAGATAGTGTGTTGTCATTCGAAAATTATATTTTCTATTGTTTTAATAATTGCATTCTACCGGATTAGTAGTAATTTGGGTCCAAAACAAAACAATTGCTGAACAAAATATTTTTTCAAAGTACTTGTCCGCCCTACGGTACTATATCGTAATAAGGGTTAATTCTTATCACACAAAATCTCAATTTCCAAAAACTGTTTTTTTGTGTGACAGGTAATAAACACGCAGTGTAAATAATGGGGGTTATTCCGGTCCAAATTACGTGCATAAATGAAAAATGCATTATATGTGGAGTCAAATACTGTAGCAAAATACTGACCGAACCTTGGTTGACTTTTGATATATTCTTTACAATTTTCTAATTTAAGGGTTATTATGCCAGCATTGTTCTTCTCTAAAGTTGTTATTTTTTTTTCAAGAAACAAGCAGTCAAGAAGTTAATTCGTTGAACTATTAATGCATATTTTCTTAAAATTCTAATGAAGTACCGAACCAGGCAAAGGGAAAATAGGTTAATTTTCCTTGGTCCGTTAAATTACAGTCTAAAATCAATTAATTTCAAAGAAGCCTGCCTGTTAAAGGGTTAAGACGAGTTGTTTTAATATTCATAAAAATATATCGTAACAAATTAACTTCTTTTTTTTTTTTATTTATCACTATGAACAAGCGTTTCACCACCATCCTGCCTGATGTTAAGCAGCGATGTGGTCTATGTTGAAGTACACTTGTTCATTAGGTACCTATTCACCAGCCACTTGAAGACCTTCCGACTGTACTGCGCAGGAAACACAGACTCCGGCAAATCGTTCCACATCCTGGCGGTTCGCACTAATATGTTTTTTACTTCTCTTGGATTTGATTGCGAACAAATTGTCCGTCGCCCCCCGGCCTATGTCAACGGCGGGCAATCACCGGCGTCCTTGCCTATACGATTGTCTTTTACTCGGCCCGTCTTTTGTTTCACACCAAAATCTAGAATATAGATAGCGCTAAGCAATGCAATACTGCATTGGAGAAACATATACTAGTTGAAGTATATGTATAAACTTTATGTGCTGCTCGTGGATAATCAAGGAGCAAAATAATTACTGTACTTTTTGCAATACACGGAGTGGAAGACTACTAAGAGATTTCTGATATTATCAAGAATAGGGATTTCAACCGCATTTCGGATCATAACAAAGGATAAAATTAGTCGCCTCCCGCTGTCTGACCTTATCTTAGATCTTTAAAACTACGCAACGGATTTTGATTCGGTTATCTTTAATAGATAGAGTGATTTTATAGGAAGGTATAACACATACGTACAATAGCAGGGAAACATGGCTAATAACGTATAATGGCAAAACAACGTGGGCTGAGTACGCTAGTTATATCAATAGTAGCTTTACTATTTTGTGGATTTGGAAACTTCTACAGAGAGCACTAATATTGCATTGTTTGTTCTCTTTCACAGCGTATCAATTTTCCGAATGCTAATGGTATTTTATCCCTGAGTAACACAGGCTATATTTAATCCCGAAATATCCACGGGATAGAAAAAACGTGAGTAACACCACGTAGTACAGCTAGTCAGCAATGACATTTCTGTTTCCTATGCTTATTCTTTACTTTTGTTGAACAAAAAGTCAAAAGTCAAAATTTCTTTATTTCATCGTTATAAGTTCTATAACATATAGATATACAGTAAGTAGCATAACACAAAGCTTGATGAACGTCATTTATAACTTTAAAGACAAAAGTAATCGTCCCCGAAACAAACACAAAAAAATCTCTCACATTTTTTTTACATCGGGAAATTCGTTATGGATTCCCCATCGCTGATGGGTACAACGGCGGGGTTATGTGGGACTCGCACCCATTAAAACCCCACGTCGATCACTCGCGTTGTATTGCCGGGGCTCCCGGAACGACCTGACATCCAGTGGTGGCATCTTTCGAATATAAAGTTGTACCATGATTTTTACACTGTGTACATTTTCTAAGTACAACCAACGATGGCTTTAGTGCTAGCGTATTGGAGAGAGCGTCCCATGAAAGGAGTTGATTCCTACTTATAGTCGGCGTCAGCTAAGAAGCAAATTATGACACATAAATAAATCCATGAACAATTTTTAGAATGGATATGACTGACAACCAAATATATGGCGATTATATTTATATCTCATCGTCGCACATCCTATTGCTCCTTAGCTCGTTGTCATCAATTAATAGAGATGTGATTTTTTTTTCTTTATGACTCGAAGTACAACGTTTCGATTATACAGTTATCGATAAAATATATATAATAAACTCTACAGCACGTATTATGAACGGCGAACAAATAGGTTTCATCTTGTCGTAACCTTAAATGCATTGTTGCTCATAAAATATTTATGACGACTATAATTGATGGTACCAAAACATTTCTCATAAATCGATTCTAAAATAAATCGATTCTTTCCAATATTGTACAACACTATCAGTCCAGGTCACGCTTGTCAATCGACCTGTCAAAATATCAAGACGCCACGCATGACACGGATCACATACTATCTATTTTGTTCCCCCATTGGATTGTAAATATAGGTAAATGTGGTTTTATAATGGTATTTATAGTGTTTTCAAACCTATAATGTGTACTAAGAGCTCTATTTTTTTCAAGATAAGTGGAACTATTTTGTTACATGGAAGGGCTAGGCTCCGAAACTACTGGACAGATTTGAAAAATTAATTCACTGTTGGAAAGCTACAATAATCCTGAGTAACATAGGCTATGTGTTATCTCCAAATTCCCACAGGAACGGAAAATCGCGAGTAACACCTAGTAAAGCAGTACAGCTAGTCTATAATATATTAAAGTCTATGATAACAAAAAAATGTAGTAATGCAATAATTGTCTAGCTATAAGCTAAAAGCAACATGGTTCCATGGTCACCATCTAAGGTTATGGACCAGAGTGTATGTTATGTTATATAACTATAAATAAAAAAATATATCAATGTACCTTAATGTCATATCCTTGGGAATCCTTTGAATTTTGATATGTAAATGAAAGGTTAGTCGACAGTTGGATTGATCAGTGATCATGACACCTTCGGATAAAGGGTCAAGGGTTCGTTTCCCGCCTCGTAATCATGATTTATTAACGAGCTGAGGAAATACATACACATTTATTTTAACTGGTACCTTGCAGTGCAGATTAAATATGTTACACACACCAAAAAATGTAAAGATTTTCTTGATTACCTTTTTTTCGTACAAATATAAAAATAATAATTAATAATACACTTCACGCCTTTAAAAAAGTATATTTTACTCCAACTGTTTGAATACAATTGTCACTTTAATTTACATAGGAATAAAATATTTGCATAAGCTAAAGGTTGCCAACAAAAAAAGGTTAAAGTTAAAAGTTCCATAATGTTTTGGTTCTAGTCTGTACACATATCGTCGAACGATTTGACACTTCGGATCATGTTAGGATAATATATTATTAGTTAAATACATTATCTGAGTAGGAGTCTACACATTAATTTCGTAGTTCTGTTTTTATTCATTCACTCGAACGCATAGGAACTGATATGTTTTCCGTTTTCAAAATTCAAATTTGTTGAAAATTTATTTATTTGTCTCTCGAATGAAAAAATCTAGTTTACGTTTCACCTAATGCTGTAGAACAATACTCTCGCACCTTCTAATCCTAAAAACTAACAATAATAATAAATAAAATAAGTAAATATTTTACAACAACACACACATTGCCTTCGTCCCAAGTTAAGTAGCCGAAGCACTTGTGTTATGGACTTCAGATAACGAAATATACTTAAATACATTTTGTTTTCTTATAAATTCATACTTATATAAATAAAACACCCAGACACATTTGACAAGTAATTAAAAGATCATAACCTAAATACTTAACAATTATGGTTAACAAGGATCCTAACTTCAGCCGTTTAGATTTTTCATACAAAAGAATTTTCTCGTTTATTCCCGTTCCCGTGGGAATTTCGCTAATTCCTTTCTTAGTGCAACCCTACAGTATCTAAGCTACGTCCATACCAAATTTCAAGTGGCTACGTTTCGCCGTTTATGCTGTGCGTTGATATGTCAGTCAGTCAGTCAATCAGTCAGTCAGTCAGCTTTTCCTTTTATATATTAAGATGTGTAATGTGTTTTGTTAAGTATTTTGATATAAAAGTCCACGTGTAATGTTTGACCGGACAGTATAATTTCTCTTTTTTTTTTGTGCCTATCCGTTTTTTGCTTCAATTAACAGTGTTTACAGTCCACTGATTCCAAACTCGTTATCATGTCAGTTAATTATGTCAAGATCTATGAACTCACCCCGATAGAACTTGTAAGATTATATAATATAGTATTTGTTGGCAAATACGGACATACTCTAGTTAACCTCCGGTTCCTAACATTCCATGTTATACGGGTGACCGTCCGTTTTAGAAACTAATGGACGTTAGTTATTACGTATTATACATCGTCTGTGGCCCAGTTGGTCGGATACTTGAATTGCAACCGGGAGGTCGCGGGTTCGAGTCCGGCTACTGGAAGTGTACTAATGGGACTCTTTTTCAGATACTATGTTCGCAATGCAACGCTAGTACGGTGAAAGACAACATCGTGATGAAACCCGCACACCACAAGGTGGGTGAACCCTATAACGGCGATGGGCTCACCCCCTGTCACGTTGGGTTTAATACGCTTGGTGAACTTGCTTAGCAAGTGCCTCTGCCTACCCCGCTTTGGGATTAAAAGGCGTGAAGTGTATTATTAAAACATAATAAATGACCTCAAAATTATTTTTCACTTTCGGTGCCCAGGCGTCACTTGGCAAGTTTCCGCCACCTATAAGCTATATATGTAAATGGATGTGAGGTGGGCGACGGGCTGGGCACTCGAAATACTATGGCACTACTTAGAAGCTGCGTTTAACTGCATCGATGTTCAAATCTCTAGCTACACCAGTTCAGCTAAGCGATAACGAATCATTGTGTAACATAAAACAAAATAAATTGACCAAAAGAATCGACTGCAAACCGTCCATCTTATACGACGTAGCGTGGGCGATCTCTATCATCGGTTATTTGTATAGAAGAATAAATTATTAACATGCTCCAGTGTACCTTCACAAATATAATTTATGACAATATTCAGTTTGCCTCTAAAATGTTAAGTAATCTCGAAGGAAATGGCGTGCCACATGCACTCGAAACAACGTGCCACATTACTGTACTGAATAGATAACTAATCAGTACTAAAACATAAACACAAAAAGCCGTGTGGTGACGATGAAAAGAATACATTTGTGTATCAAAATGTATAATCATGTTTCGTTAAAATCCGTTTAGTACTTTTTTTAAAGAAATCGTGAGAAAGAACAGGTTGGTTTCCCAAGTTGCGAATTCTTTCCAACTTTTTTCCCCATTGTACACGTAAAACATCTTTGTTCTCAAAAAAAAATAAATGATAATCCAGCCGTTCCCGAAATTTGGCCGCTTAGCGACGTTTATCTTGCTTGCTTATATTTATAAATAAGAATAGATACTAAGCTGGTAAGAAAGTACAGTAAATAATAAACAAAACGATGTTGTGAGCCGGTAATAGTTGCCTATACGGTGTGTCTAACAAGTACATTTATCACAAGTGCAGGTCAAACCACACCTTTACGTAAGCATCACTCATTATGTAAAAGAGCAAAATATATTAACTATGTTTTAGTACAATCAATCGACAGTGGAGATAAATCATTTCACTTTTTATGTGAAGAGTACTTGTAGGGGGGGGGGTATGGAGCTGTTACACATAAGGACTGTTAAAACATATGATTAGTTAAATCTACATATTTATTTATATAGAGGTACAATAAAACATTAAGGCTTCACACAGCATAGAGCAAACTTATTGCGATACACTAAAAATAAAAAAATATAATAAAATATAACACTGTGCAAGAAACAAAACAAACTTACATTAAAAAAAAAGAAAAGCGTGTTAATATTAAAGAAAAGTTAAAATATATAAATCAAGAACGGCTGAACCGATTAAGGCTGAAACGTGATGGGGACGTAGCTTAAGATCTCCACAATAAGATACTTTATATCCCGATCCTGTGGGACGCGGCGCTATGTAGAGGGTGTTATAGTTAGTATGAAATACTGAAACCACGCGAATGAAATCGCGGAAAAAAAAACATAACACTATTGACACATTGGTGGTCAAAACAAAAAAAAATCTGTTGTGTCTTTTTTACTGTCCTTAAATATGTTAAGTAAAATTTAGGCACAAAAATATTGTGTGCAGAGAAATGAATTTTTTAGTGTCTAGTTACGTTATGTAATTATAATAAAAAGATCGCCACAATTCGATGCACAATTTTGTTATATTCGTATAACTGATTGCATTTGACAGCTTAATAATAATGTTGCTATTCATTATTTTATGTAACGTATTCAATCTACAAATTCATTGGTTTACGGTCGGCTAAGATAGTGTATTCATATATATAGTGTAGTATAATCGCTTTAATCTATTTAGGTATATAAAACAGATGTATGAATGTAGATGAAGGGATAGGTGTATGTCAGGACCGTGACAAATGGAGATCTGTAATCTCTGCCTATCCCTCTGGAAGACAGGCGTGAAGTGTATGTATGTATGGATATAAAACTCAAAGTCCTGACTTGATTCATTCATCACTGACTCATCAAAGCCCAGTCCGAACTCTTGGACCCTAGAAGCATGAAATTTTGCACGTTCCTTTTTTATGTTTAAGTGAGTTAAGTAACCCACCTAAGGGGGTAAGTGGGGGGTAGAAGTTTGTACGAGGAAAACGTTTATAGTTAAACTACGGAAATGAAATCACGGGGCGTCCACTAGTTTAATTATAATTGTGTGTGCGTGTATGTGTGGTCTAGTTTTGATATTATTAAAGTAGAGTTGTTACTGCGCCTTGGCTATAGATGTAAGCATTATGGTATTTATAATGATAAATAAATAAATAAATCTGTTAAACCCCTAAATCTTTGAAGTGGCTTACCTGTAAGAATTAGCACTAGGCGATAAGGTCGCCTTTTATTATAAGAAAATATTAACATCATGCTTCGGTACTCAATTAGATACACTAACATTTCATTTGGTTCTACGTGCCTCTGCCTACCCCCCATTGGGATTAAAAGGAGGGAAGTTTATATCAGAGTGCTGTAAAATTAATTATTTACATGCGTAGTAAATAAATAATATATTAAAGACGAATTTCGTACGATACTCAGGAAATAATTACTATTTACTTACGTATGTATCCGTTGATTGACAAACACCCAGTGTCATAAAAATATATTACAGGATACAACGAAATATCGACTTTACTACTTAACGTATTAGAAAATAGATTTGTATTTTTGGTTATGCAGTTGGCAATATTTTAAAGGAAAATGATGATCTACGTACACGATTATTACTATATTAATCAGCGATGTGGTCTAAGATGGAGCACACTTGTTCATTAGGTACCTATTCAGCCATGACTTGAGAGAGACTTAACTACAGAGACACGACGAGGACCCGACGCGAAGTGTCCGTAATGTGGTCGTCATGCCGCAGAAGGGGGAGAGTTGGCAACAAAATAGGAATGGACGAAGATAATTTGTATGGAGTCAAGAATGCACACGTTGAAAATAGGCAGAAGCAAGTAGAAACGTCCCCAGAGAATGGCTCGTACGACGAGATGCATGTAGGGCTTGGGTGGTGGTGGGCTATTCCCTAATTACCCATGATTTGAAGACCTCCAGACTATACTGCGCAGGAAACACAGACACCGGCAAGTTATTCCACATCCTGGCAGTTCGCACAATGAAAGTAGACGCAAACCGTTTGGTTCGCGTAAATGGTATATTATCTACCTGGTATGGATGACGTTGTTCCCTTGGTTGTCCTATTGCAAAACCACGACGGGGGTATGCAACTCCATAGCAGAGTATTAAAAATAACGTAGGCAATATTTTATCCCAAATTTCCACAGAACTAGACCGTATCGCGGGCACCACCGCGGGGTGCAGTTTACATTTCATAACGACTTTATTTAATTCAAATTATAATATTTTAATTATTCAATTAAGAATGTAAGTTTATAGTTAACATCTAATTAGGTAATAATATTATAACAGGAAATGCCACTTTCACAATCGACAAACATTACCTACATTTTACTATTTGAACTATAAAAAATTAAATGTCTCGTATAATCAGCCAAAAAAATGGTCTAACAATTTAGATAAATAACAAGATAACATTGACAAACTTTGCCGTAAAAGTTACTACGGTGTTCCCAAAAAGTAACACTAGTTGTTTTTTTTAACAGTAAACAAGCGTTTTATCACTATACTGTTTGATGTAATGATGGCCTACGATGGAGCACGCTTTCATTATGTACCTTTACCCGTGGCTTGAAGACCTTCCAGACTACAATGTGCAGGAAATACAGACTCCGGCAAGTCACTACACACATTGGCGATTCACACTACGTTAATAGTAGTTGACGCGACCCCATCATCTTCTGATTGCATGTCCAACCATCACCTACCTGCCAAGCCTAAAACTAGACTACACCACCACTTAGTTAAGTTGCCCATGAACAGCCAAAATCAAGAAAACAACAGAAGTAATATTTTTTCTGGTATATCCTCAGTGAAAGGGTGTGGTATGTAAAACACTATCAAAAAACCATATAAAATAGCTTTCTTCAATTACTTTTACCTTTTATTTGAGCTATTCATATTATATTATTGTGGTATAAATTATAGTATTTGTAGTAGCGGTGACAGTACCATGGAGGACTCTGAAACTTTTCGAGGATAGGTACTTCAAGCCTGTCGACGTTAAAACAATGAAACGTGGATTGTCTTACGTCGA
Source organism: Conopomorpha cramerella (assembly GCA_012932125.1). Lineage (NCBI taxonomy): Eukaryota > Metazoa > Arthropoda > Insecta > Lepidoptera > Gracillariidae > Conopomorpha > Conopomorpha cramerella. Next base: position 10,804 of record SJJU01070982.1, on the reverse strand, counting down.
GTGCCGCCGCTTTTTTTTTGTACCCCGCGGGATTATTCACCACGGTTTATTCCGTTAATTCAGTGTAAACTACAGTAAACAGAAGGAGCATACATCCAAAGCGGCGATGCGATATACGATGGATCACGCTGGCCAATAGGCAATTGGGAGGTACCCAATTACCAATTGGCACCTGTGCCTTGAAGATACTCGCAGATCGTACTGTAGTTGAAACTATTGACAGCCAATAGCAGCGTGAATGATACGCGAATTAAGACGTGTATGGACAAAAGAATGACGCGCCATTGATTTCACTCAATTACACGGAAATCACTACGCAAAGGATCTTTCTATACTCGCCGAACAAACATTAGGTTGCGAAAAAAAAACATTTTTAATTTGACTGACATCCGCGCGCGCGTAAAGTGGCCGTAGGAAATAACGGCTCGGAGGAAGTTTTGTTGTCGATTTGTAGTTAATTCTTGTAGTAGTATCTAGTGTTTCAGCGGTCGACATGGTACCACAGACGTGTTGGTCATTTCTGACCACAATGCAAAAATATTTCGTTATAGTTTAATTCTGTGCCTAAAGAGTTTTTCCACAGAATTAAGTGTTAAATATTCGCTCAATTAACAACACGGTGAATTTCGGGGTAACTCATTGGACTAACCGAACTATTAATTGCTATCTACAACAACGGACCTTATGGGCTGTTTCCTCAAACACTTCTCATTTCTAAATAAGGACTAATCAAACATAATGTAGTCTCTGTCATTCATGCTAATATTACAAAAAAAAAGTTTGTAGGTACCCATGGATGCTTATTACACCTCCATACAGAATCTACTGAATGGGTTTATTGATAAAAAAAAATACAAAAACAAAGCAACATTCTCTCGGTATGGGGTCATTCAGTGGATCTCTTTCCTATTGTGTGATTTGATCCTATGCAACAACACTGCAAAACTTTGTAGGAGTACGATCAGTGCTTTTTTGCGTCAAAGAAATACAAAACATCCAAACCTATCTCGTTTATAATATTAGTAAGATTGCATTACTCCCCGATTGCTTAAGACAGCGGCTGAGACTTGTGTTTCCTATTTTTTTGTCTCGCCCGCCATTTTCTCTAGGAACCTATAGACAATGGGATTGATATTACGTATTAGCTTTTTTCTTCTGTAACTTCACCAACTCGACACCGTTATTCTGAGACAGCACTGTGCCAATGGTTACATAGATTGAAGTAAACATTGTAACAGCTCGCTTTTCTTGCATTGCAGTTCTGAAATGACAATCAGAAAGGAATTTTCACATGTAGGTGTGGATCTAATTAGGCAATTAGGTATTATTGGTAGTGGATTTGTTTCTATGGTATGTTCTGTTGCATGGAAACTGAGTGTTTTGTATGATTCTCATCTGTTTGTTTTTAGTTTGATTTCAACTGGTTATGTTTGCTCTTATTTCTTTATTAGACCATATGTGGTACAGTTCATTATTTTATGTAATATCTAGTGAAAAAAATTACAACTGAGTTGACGGGTGACATACTTGTAATAGCCATACAAATCAAATCGCTGAATTGGTTTTCGTTAGTCTCGATAAACCTCGAGAACAGCTGTACCTGCTGAATTATTTGTGGAAGTCCAGAGTAGGTTTAAAAGGTGAACACATAAGAATTTTGTCATATTAGCTGTATTTTTTCCAACACACGGGATACAAAGGCGTTTTTTTATGGAAGAACCATTTATTTATTATATTTAAAAAATTACTTGCTACAATCGACCAGCAAAAGGTAAATAATTGCATTCATGCATCACAATTCTCATAAATTGTACAAACCAGAAGTAGTAAATTCTTTATTACTCTGTTTTATTACGTCAAAATCACCTGGAGGTCTTAACACCTTTCATAACCCTGTTCAAGCTGCACTCCACCAATCCACACCAAAGCTACCTCTGGCTGGGCCCTTAGAGGGATAACCCTCCTCACCCTCTTTCTCAAGGGAGGGTTATCCCTCCCTATTTCTTAATAGACTAGTTTGCAATGGTGGCCTAGCCTTCTGTCCTGGATCGTAGAAATGATGACGGTTTCTATAACATGCTTTGCATTCCAGACTATCTCTGTTACCCATAAACTCTATTATTCATAATTCGCTAAAGTAATACCTCCCCGTTGGGGAATCCAACGTGATGGGTGCTAAGTTACTCACAAGATTCGGTATGCATCGTTCCGTGCGATGTTTTACACCTTAAGTGCATACAAAACGATAATAACTGAGCCACGCCTCAAGTGCGGAAACCAAACCCCTTACTCTTCGGGCGCGGCGGTTCTATTTACTTAATGCCACAATAAAATATCTAAACCCACTTAGTCACCCATTACGAGTATAACTACTGTGTAAGCTGTCATTAAAATAAGATATAAAACTGGCGAAGTACGAGGTGGACTCGGGCAATGAGAGTTTTTCATCATGTAACGTGAAGTTTCAGATTACCAGGTCTTACCAATTTTTCTATACGAATCTATAGGTTATGTTGTATGGGAAACGATTGTATTTTTTTTACATCAATACATAGTATAAGTCACCTCGCGCTGCCCCTATGTCTGTTTGCTTGGATCTTTAAAACTACGCAACGAGATTGGATGCGGTTTCTCGGTATTCAAATTTTTCTTCGGCCGCATGTCTATAATAGGTAGAGTGGGTCTCGAAGAAGGCTTCTATGTGTAATACATGTAGAGAGACACTGTTAATAATTTATACTGGCAAAACAACGTTTGCCGGATGAGCTAGTAATTTAATAAGATTCTGTGAAATATCTTATATCGTTTTAGTTATTTATCATGTTTAGTAATTACTTCGTGGGATGCACTGATTGAGCTTTTATACAAATGTTATGTTTGCCCTACTAGAAATTGTGTACGTGAGCAAAGACATTAACAAGGAGAGTATAAACTCATGCAATAACATGTCAATATATTTTATCAAAGTAGAACAAAAAATAAAAATTGCCCAAAATCCAAATGCGAATTCATTAACGAGAGGTGCTCCGACCTTGATTGTATTTCGAAAACGGCGCTGCGTTTGCAATGTCCGAAATGCGAAATGTTATTTTAATAACAAATTATTTTAATTCGTTCTTAGTTTTCACGAAGACAGTTTTAAAATCAGGTTCAAGGTTAAGAGGCGACGAGGTGATTAGGCGATTTCCATACATACATACATACATTATCACGATTCATCGGCGTTTCTGTCCATCTGTTGCCGTTTTGTTACGTTGTGTTTCTTTCGTTATTGACATTGGTAGTTTTTACGGGTGCTATTTTTTACGATTAACTGTGAAAGTTGCGTAGTTTTTTTTAAAGCATCGACGAATCTTAAACGATTATTGAATTTTTAGTACAACTGCTTTTTTTTATTTTTATGTATACGACATTCCTGACACACATAGGAACATACGCTATGCCTATCTCCTAGATATTTAATCCTTTAATCGTGGTCCTGGCAGGCCTCTATCTATTGGCTTCTACCATACTCAAGTAATATGATTTGGTTCGTTTCGGTCATTGGCAATCTTTGTCATATAATTTAATGGCAGTAACAAGGGTCGAAAAACCAACAAAATACTTATATTACCCAAGTGAGATAATAGTAACAATAATCTATAAACTAGAATGAATCCCAGTGCTCACTCTACACGCTATAGGACCTCATCTACGTATAATATAAAAATGAATCGCAAAATATGTTGGTAACCGCATAACTTCGGAACGGGTGAACCGATTTCTCTAATTCTTTCTTTGTTTTTCTGATTTATAAAAGTAGAAGGTTCTTATGAAACAAAATACATCCACTGCTGGACACATGCCACCCTTTAGGTTATACTAATTTCGTATTAATCGTAAAGACAGGACAACGTCTGTCGCGGCCACTAGTAACACAAAAAATAAAACAAATAGTATTCCAAATTTTGCAACGACAAATAGTGTTCCAAATTCAGCTTCACACCTTCGTTCGTACAAAATACACAAGCAAAGCCGCAGGCAAGAGCTTCGTGCCAATGCGCCATGTGCGATTTTGGATTTCAAAGGTCAAAGTTGCGCAGGCGCTTGTGAAACGAACGTCGATGATTTTATTGGCGATAGTAAATGATCCAAAAATATTTATCTTGTTTGCTATGATTATTTTAAATGAATTTGATGGGGCGTAAAAAGTATAAGTGGGTATTTCAAACGAATACACAATATGGCGACATTATCATTAATATTTAGTCGAAAACTGTGTAAGTTTTAAGATCAATTAAAGAACGGTTTTACCAACACAGAAAGTAATTGGGCGTAAATACTGAATGATTTTATCGTAACTTGGTCGAGAAGAGAAAAATATAAAACTTTATTTGCTTATGTAGGCAATTAAAAAACCGAAAAACCCTGAAAATTTCGAAATATTACTTACATTTTTTCGGTTTATTCAGGCCATGAGCTTGCCACTTGTAAATCCATATTGATATTTTCACTCCTTGTTATGCTACACGTAGCCGAAGGTTTATTGTGATCCTCAGGTTCTGCCTAATCCCTTTTTGGGTATTACTGACGTGAGTGTATGTATGTGTATTTATTGTAACAACTATCGCTGCTGCGCTCGTTTGAATTGCATCTAAAGATTAGCCCTTTCTTTGCCTTGTTCTGTTAAAGAAGGATAAATTTAAAACGGTAATATTGCAGAAAAGGCTCTATGTTTCCTGAATAAAGTAAAAAAAAATTGTAGGTATATCTTTCAGAATATTCGTATCATCATCATCAGCCCATACTTGTCGTGTACAAAAAATACACACATCAAAAGTGTCTAGGGATCAAGAACATTTTTAGCTCTAAAAAAATCTAATTTATTTGAATTAAATCTAATCTTCTGGATTGGTATCCTACCTAATTCCCCATGCCTGTATCAATGACTTATCATCAATTCACAATAAATTATGAATTAATTCAGTTTTTGTAAAATATATTCTTGATTGCAATCTTCTAAAATGTACTTGATCCCTAGACAGTTTTGATGTGTGTTTATTCTTCTTATTTTCTTTTTTTTTTCGTTCTCCCTAATCAACATAAATGATTTGAATACAGGATGACATCGGAGATAAGATCAAGATTTACTGTTAGAGGATATTACAGCAACCACTATAACATTATACAATACTGTTTGTTTTTATGACTGTTCCATTTTATAGTCAAATGGAATAGTCAATAGGGTGATTGAAAATAGTGAATAATTAATAAAATATAAAAAATCTTTACGTAAGACAACAGAAATCATTTTCTCATTTAGGAAAAGTACAAGTAAGTCTTCTGAATCCCACGTCGCCCAAAGAGAGGAACCGAGACACTTGCTAAGCAAAAAAAAACTAATGTAAGGTGGACCCACCACACCGTTACAGATTAGATATGTCTAGACAACAACGTTTCATATTATTTTTCAGGTGGCGGTGAACGCCGTGTGATTAATGAGATCCACCGGTTTGATTAATCGGAACAACAGCTGACGGTTGCGTGTGCGCAGAAAGAAAAAAAAATAACTATATTATTGCCTTCGGAATTGGGTCAGCGGCGTATTACGAGGCTCGTATGAAAGGCGTTTGTTCAGCGATGAACGTATTATGTTTGTCATAATGAGAGTGAAGGACCGATTTCGGTCGTTTACTTATTCATTAGGTACCGAATTTTTTAAGACTTACTTTCTCGTTTTCTGAGGGAAACGCTACTAAAATTTTCGATACGGTTCTGTTAATGTTAAATATTTGAAATAACCGATAGGTGCGGTCATTTAAGACTTATCGAAGTTTTTGTTTTTGAACTACTAAACTCGTTTAGTACTAGTGACTTTTTTATGATAGTAGTGTTACATTTTCTATCACCTTTTCTTGTGTGTAAAATAGTAAACAGTAGTTTAAAAAATGTTCTGGCGATGTCTGCGACAAAATTCGTGATTTTTAAATTTCCATATTAATTTTCCAAGTGTATGCGTGGAGCGTGTACACCCAGCGTGTGGAGTGTGTTGTCCGAAACAAAAAGCCGAAGCTCGGCTCGGGACCGGCCGCCGCCGCCGCCGTTGACCAAAAGCGAACCCCCCGAAAGCGAAAGTAAGTACGACGAAGTCCTAGAGTGTGCGGCATTTTTTACTCGCTCCGCCGCTCATGCTGCATATATATAGCGAGTGAACGCTCTACCTGCATCATTCGCATTCAGGACTTCACTGACTTCAGTGCAACCTCCACACGCAGCATCATGAGGCTTATGGTGTGTTCATAGTGACGATAATCTGTGCCAAGTGCTACATACACATAGTGATCGTGCAGTGACTTAGTGGAAAACAAGTCATTAAATTTTCCCCGTTTATTACCCACCTCGTATCGCTTACGCAAGGAGCGTTGCGTATACGCATTACTTACGTCTCAGACACTAGTTTTTTTTTTTTGTTTTAACCGCCCCGGTCCGGACTAGAATATTCGTTGTGACAGCCCCCCATCTAAGTACTTCGCACTAGTTACGAGCACTTTTCCTATCGACTTCTTTTTGTTGTTTGTTGACGTTGTTAGCGCTTTGCGATAAATATCTTGTATTAATCGCGGCATTGTTTTGTTACAGTTCGTAGCCGCCAGTCTGGTGGCTTTCTTGGCATTCGCTAATGCCGAAGAAGCCAAGAAAGCAGAAAAGGAAGTGGCTGTGAGCGACAGCAAGGCGGAGGCCGACGACAAGAAGCACGAGAAGCGCGGCCTGTGGGACATCGGGCTCGGGTACGGCCACGGCGGCCTCGAGGGCCACGGCTGGGACCACGGACACGAGGAAGTGCACAAGACCATCACCGTGGTCAAGAACGTCCCCGTCCCCTACCCCGTAGAGAAACACATCCCCTACCCCGTTGAGAAGAAAGTGCCGTACCCCGTCAAGGTGCACGTGCCTGCCCCCTACCCAGTTGTCAAACACGTCCCCTACCCCGTGAAGGAGGTCGTCAAAGTACCCGTCCACGTCCCCGCCCCCTACCCCGTCGAGAAGAAGGTGCCATACCCCGTTCATGTGCCAGTCGACAGGCCAGTGCCCGTCAAGGTGTACGTCCCCCACCCCTACCCCGTAGAAAAGGAAGTCCATGTCCCCGTCAAAGTACATGTGCCCGCCCCATACCCCGTTGAGAAGAAGGTCCCGTACCCAGTGAAGGTGCCAGTCCATGTCCCCGCCCCCTACCCAGTCATCAAGGAGGTGCCGGTGCCCATCAAGGTCCATGTCGACAGGCCCGTGCCCGTCCATATCCCCAAGCCCGTGCCCTACCCAGTAGAGAAGCCCGTTCCCTACCCCGTTGAGAAGCCTGTGCCTTACCCCGTGAAGGTCCACGTAGACCGTCCAGTGCCCGTACACGTTGAGAAACCCGTGCCTTACCCCGTGAAGGTGCCGGTGCCAGCGCCGTACCCCGTCGAGAAGCACATCCCCTACCCGGTAGAGAAGCCAGTGCCGTACCCCGTGAAGGTGCCGGTCGACAGGCCCTACCCCGTGCACATTGAGAAGCACGTGCCCGTGCATATCGAGAAGCCCGTGCCCTACCCCGTCAAGGTCCCCGTGCCCGTCGTCGTTCACGGACATGGCCACGAACACAGCTACCATGATAGCTACTAGAAGGCTGCAGGAAGCAGTCGCTGAATGTGATATATAATTTGTAAGCTAGCACAGTATTATGCGAACGAGCGCCGTGCGACCCGTCGTCAGAGCGGATAGTGTCCCTCCGGCAGATCCCTGGACGATCCGTCGCATGACCCTCGGCTGCATCGCACTAATAATACTCTTCGGTTAGACTCTTTTTTTTAAACTGTTTGTTATGAATTTTTTTATGCTTGACCAATCGGTGACTGTTATTTTTAGAGATTTCGAGTTGATGTACCTGTTAATTATAAAATGATTGAAAAAAAAAGCAAAATCTCATGTCTATATTATATGTAAATACTTGTTCTATGTATCATTTTATACAATATGTTTTATACAAAGGACAGTTTTTGACTGTATAATTAAATTTGGCATCGCCAAAAGTATTAATGAAGCTTATTGTGTTTTATTCCCACGGTGTTTTGTGTTCAATAGTCTATTATGCATGGGGTTTGTAGGGAGCTGGGTATTTGCGAAATACAAAATAGTTTGACCTAGATAGGTATCGCATCGGCGGCGGCGGTCCTCGGCGGTCGCCTCGAGACTTGGCTGAGTTTCGTCACCCACTGTTTACTCTCACTTGACAATATACGTAGCCACAATTAGGTACATGCGGTTAAAATATGCATTCTTCATATCTGCACAATCAAGCTAATTTTGTAAGTTGGACCATTGCGTCATTTGTCGTGATATGTTTTAGTTCATATTTTTTTTTCGAGAGCAATCTTTCTCTGATCCACATCTGTTACGGAGAATGTACCTTCGTATAACCTTCAAGGGTCTTTCGTGTTGGACTGGACATAGTTGCACAATGTTTTTATTTTTGTTGAGTCGAATATGGTGTGGCATGTTGGGTGTCTTCAAGGACATATTTGATAGCACGCAGTCAAGAAGTATCCACACGAAATTGATATTTACGTAATATTGATTGCAAGGCAACATTAGAATAATTCAAAATATCAGAGATTAATGTAGTCACTCGTCAGTGCCGCTTGTGGGCCGTGCTCTTACAAAATCCCATCGCATTGGTTCAAGCCATTTGCCAGTAATCCTGATTGTAAAACGACTGACTTGTGCATTGCAGATTACACTGAGCTAATACTGATGGCCGGTTGACGCGTTACGAAATACGAGTGGCTTACTTAATTTATATGTGAATTATACCAGATTATTCTATACATAGTTGCTGCTCCGTGTAAGTAGAGCGTTGCATATTACGCTACGTTTTGCGGCAAGTAGGAGAAGCGAAACTGTTTTACAAATTTAAAGTTACTCGTGTCTATATAATTCTTAGCTCTCTATCTTAATATACGGCAAGCATCAAAAGAAAACATTAATTTCATTTGAGATTTAAGTTGATAATTATAAATTAAAAATAGTTAAGTGTGTAAGGTAAAAATAACTCTTCTGCATCCAAGACAAAGCGAACAATAAGTTTTATGGTCGGTATCATAGGCATATAAAATAATCTAACAATATTTATTATTTAACACAAAGCAATCTGTGTTAAATAATAAATATTGTTAGATTATATGTAATTGCTTGTATGTCACCAAAGGTTTAATTGACTAGGTTATAGATGTAAGCTTTATGTTTATTAATGTTATGTATGAGAAAATTACTATAAACCATTCAGATACTATCGTTTACGTTTTAGATCAAAGATCCCAAGCGAAATTGAATTGATTGCAATGGCGTAACATGATGTAGATAGGCCTATGTTCTGCAGTGGACGTTCTAACAGAATTAGATCAAATCGTAATAGTTACCTACAACTAAAGTTATTACATACACATGTAACGTAACACCTCGCTTCTAGACACGTCGCTCGTTCGGTATTCTAAAGCAAAAACTATTTCAAATGAATCAAAAGTAAATGAACATTTCTAAATATGGCGTTAATTGTCGAACCTACAACTTTCCATTATATTATTACATATTTATTAAACACTAGCTGACCCAACAAACGCTGTTTTTCCAATATACATTAATAACAATGTTTCCATGATAATATTGTATGTATGTACTAGTAGACGTCCTGCCCCGCTATGGTATTAAAAGATGTGAAGTGTATTTTTTTAATTGCCTTTTAAACCCTGCGATTTCATTCGCGTAGTTTTAATGTTGTGTTTCATACAAACTATAACACCCTCTATATAGCGACGCGACCAACAGGATCGAGTTAAAAAGTATCCTATGTCCGTCCCCACCAATTTTCAACCAAATCGGTTCAGCCGTTCTTGAGTTATAATGAAGGGTACAGGCAAAGAATAGGGAATGTCCTAATGAGTTGATTTTGAGAAATACACATTCAAAAGTTTGAAAGTCCCGGACATGCCTAGTTATTTTCCTTTCTACCAAAAACTAAACCGCGTTTTTTTGTGCTAAGTAGTTGTTTTCTTTAAAAGCTAATGATTCGGAATAAAAGTACCATAGACAATAAGTTTTTTCCAAGTGAAAACAAAAATTTAAAAAAAATGCGACATTCCTTGTTCTTTGCCTGTACCCTTCCAAAATAAGTGGTAACACGGCTTTCCTTTTATATATATAGATAGATTAATATCTATAAACTTTCCTCTAAAATCACTCTATCTAGTAAAGAGACCGCATCGAAAGCTGTTGGGTAGTTTTAGGTCCGCCCAGTGATTTTTTTTTGTACATTAAAGGGTTTAAATAAATAAAATCTAGCTATTATATTTCCAAAACGTTAAAACATTAACTAAGTTACTAAGTGTAGTTGACATAATAATAAGCAAGTTATTCACAACTTAGAAGCTTTTAAGACCTTCACTAACTTTATGAATACCACCGTTATTCGCTACCATGACCCCGGGGTTAGCCAGTAGTTAAGTACGTGTAAAAGAGACGACATTGTTAACTATAAATATCATTAGGCACTTTATCAAATTGTATTTTATTATTTCGAGGATCAAAGCTCAGACAGAGAACTAAAATCATCGACATAGCTCATCGGATTAGCAAGCTGAAGTGGCAGTGGGCCGGCCATATTAGCCGTAGAACCGATGACCGTTGGGGAAAACGAGTTCTCGAGTGGAGACCGCGTCTCGGCAATCGGAGTGTAGGACGCCCTCAGGCAAGGTGGACTGATGATATACGCAAGATGGCTGGCAGAAGCTGGATG
>SJJU01070980.1:0-12450 GCA_012932125.1 Conopomorpha cramerella | reverse complement strand
TTTTTAAGTGGTGGAGGCAAATCGTTCCAACACTTTGTAGCCTGATATCTTAATCTACCTCGAAAAGCTGCAGTTTTGTGATGATACATTAGAAGATGCTGAGACTTGCTTCTTACTTCTGATGGAGACAGAGTGTTTAGAGTCACGCCAGGTGAGCTTCTCATAAAGATAGGGTGGAAAAGATGTCTTCACCACTTCAAACAATAATTAATTACACTGACCACTGACTACTGACTGGTAAGTGACAACTGATGGATATTTTGTGGCTCCGTTACATTTATTAATAAATATGCCTGGACATTTTTACACACGGTCACCTGACCCCAAACTAGGATACCCTGTACTATGGGTGCCAGAGACCGATACACTTACATAAATACTTTTAAATACATACATAGATAAATAAAACACCCAGACGCACACAACAAATGCCTCAGCTCATCACTAAAGCACTATGTCCGTGGCGGGAATCGAACCCGCGACTGGCGATCTAGAGGCAGATGTCCTGACCACTAGTCCATGCCGGCCGTCAAATTTATCCGTGAATTATTGTTCTGCCATGAGGGAGTTGTTTGCTCTGCAGGCAGTATTTGAATTCTGTAACAATGAAATTCATTGAAAAAGAACTCTTATTTATCTCATAATCTGAATTAGAAGTGGACAAACAGTAGACTTTCGATATGCGACTGGGATATTTCCTTTACATTCTCTTGTAGATCATCATCATTATCATCAGCCCATACTTGTCCACTGCTGGACATAGGCGTCTCCATCTATCGTTTAGATAGTTAAACAAAATTCAAATGTAGTTTTATTACTTACTCTGAGCCAGTTCTAGGTGGTGTTGTAACATGAGATTCAAGGAGGCTTGGCGAGTCCATAAATGCTGGATTTATTCATTGTCTCAACATATTTAAATACAAAGTACTAGTTTTTTGAAGGAAGACGTAGTGACCAAGATCGAAAAGGGCATGCTTCGGTGGTTTGGGCATATGGAGAGAATGGATGAAAGTCGATTGACGAAAGAGATCTATATGGGTACAGACTCAATTGGGTGATGTCCTGGCGAAGGTGGCGTGAAAAGTACTCGAAACCGGAGGTCATGTATGAAAAGATGTATGAATGTAGATGAAGCGAAAGGGGTATGTCAGGATCGTGACAAATGGAGATCTGCAGTCTCTGCCTACCCCTCTGGGAGACAGGCGTGAAGTGTATGTATGTATGTATGTATTTAAATACATTGTATTGAGACCAGTCCTGAAAACAATCATGAGGATGTTAAATTAAAAATAGTATAGCAACAACAGCCAGTCTATGTGTTGTTATAAAGATAATAATCTTAAACACTAACAAACACAGATTGTCAGCAATGTCAGCTTCACCGTGTACCATTATGTACATCGGATGTGATATTATATACATTGGCTCCATCAAGTACTTGAGGCTCTAACACATAAACTGCAAAAACAAACCATTTAAGCAAGTATGATAGATAGTTATAGCATAATATAAAAGGTTTTTTTTTAATCACTATGAACAAGCTGCCTGCACTGCCTGATGTTAAGCAGCGACGTGGTCTACGATGGAGCACACTTGTTCAGAAGGTACCTATTCACCCGCGACTTGAAGACGAAATAAAAAATAGATAAGTGATACGACTTGAGTGATATCAGAGTCATATTTGTTTACATATCCAGAAATACGCTCTTTCAATAAATCTATTACTCTGTTAATAATAGGGTCGTCTAGAACCTTCCTTGGTGAGCCTCCTACTGTGGATGAATAGTTATTTGTCGTTTAAAGTAAAGTTGTAAAAACTTTATAGACTATAGTAAACTACCCAAAGTATTCTAGTATTCATCAGCGTACAAGTGAGAGAAGTTAAATACATAAAGTAAAAAGAAGTTAGGGTTGGACTATAGGAAAGGGGGTGAGGGTGAAAACGCCCTCCATCGTTGCCACAAGACTACGTTGAAGGGGTGCTCTGATTCGGTTTTGCCCTAAATGTTTTTCGTCATATCTCGGAAACGGTGCGTCGTACAGCGAAAATAAGGTTTTTTCACACCTCTTCCCCCTGCCCCCCTGAAAGCATAGTTGAGGTATAGATTGTATTATTTAGGCTCCAGCCTTAATATACCAATGTATATGTAATATTCACTGTACCGTGTTACTCATGTTTGGTTATGTGAAGGAAATTAATTTATTATTATTATAGATTGCAAGTTGAAAAAATACAAAAATCCAATAAAAACAAAAAAAAATTTTTCATTTTGAACTGCACTGGATTTTAGTATTTAGTATTTTTCATAAAAAAAATTTTTCATAAAAAAAAATATCCGTAATCCCACAAAGACTACAATTCGATAAGACTTGACCAGCTAGTACTTAAGAATGATATCACGTAGCGTCGATGTCATAGAAAGTGCAGTGCAGAACCAAACACGTACCTATCTAAGTGTATTAGAATTTTTAGAACTCATCTGCCAAGTTTTATTTTATTTTATTTTGTTTATTGGAGTGAAAACAGATATAAACATAAATAGTAAACCGTTGAATGGTGTACAAAATATTAGCATAGTTTACATCCTAAACATCACTCACTAAGATTCATAAAACATTCATAAACAATTGATCACAAAAATTAAACTTAGTCGAGTAGCTACATAGTAACATTGTGTGCAAATTACATACATTTTTTATATAGAAATTACAATAATAAATTACAATGATTCATGATGGATCACAATTGATTGATTCGAGAACAAGGCATTTAAATTTGGCTTTAGTGTTGCTATTCAAATCGATGTGAAGGAAGTATTTGTCATAGTTCTCACACATGCGACGAAGTGGAGCGCGGAACCCAGCATTCGTGTGACATGAAGGAAGAATGAATAAGTTCCTTTTTCGATTTTATGAATTTCTTCTGGAAGTTACGGAATAAATTGATAGTGTTTCATTACTGTACTTCTGTCCTGAAATGAATCGGTCATAAAATGTATCTGACTTGAATGGAATCTAAATATAGGTAAGTCACTCTTTTCAGTCAAATCAAATAGTTTATTTCTTCATCGTTATAAGTGCTATTACATACAGGTACACAGTAGTATAACATAAAGCTTGATGAATGTCCTTTATGATTTTAAAAACAAAAGTAAACATCCCCACAACAGTCCGTCCTTGTATAAAGTTTAAATAGAGGAATCCGAAGAACTTGTACTGGGAATTATTCTTCTCTTTGGCGTTCTCGCACTCTACTAGGCTCCGCTGAGCATCTTGAAACGTTTGATCATGACATCGTTTTGATCTGAAAAGTTAGTGAAAATTAAATAAACACAAATTTTAAAACAATGGCCTAAAGGAATCATTTTTACACAAGTCCAGTAGATAGGTTAGATAACAACTCACTTGGCACTGGTGACAGTTTCAATTTGTTGACAAGTTTGATCCAGTTGCTGGGGTGTCTGAGCATCTTCTTGAAATGGCGTCGACAACTGTCAAAGTGGCGCTGTCGTAGCTTGATCCATAACAAAGATTGATTTCTATGGGTTTGGTATATTTTTAGTATTTTTATTGAAAATGACTCGTTGTTATGTGCCCAAATGCAATAAAAATGGAACTCATTGTTTTCCCAAAGATCTCAAGGTACGCAAACAATGGCTGAAAGCTATAAGACGTGAAAAAGATAACCCAAAAAGTAATGCGAGGTTATGTCCGGACCATTTTCTGCCCAGTGATTATCAAGGATTCAGTTACTACACGGGTAAGTTACTACCTATGTTTTATTATAGCGTTTTTTATGACTTTAAGAGGTACCTATTATTGAGTACGTATGTACAGGTGTAGTGCAAATAGATTTGACATGGTTTCTTTTTACTGTCGCTGCTATCTCAATATCACGCAAAGGTATCGAGTTATTCGAGAGGTTTATAAAAACAGTAACAGACGTTAAGTACAAGTTCGTACTTCCACGCGTTACTGAGGAAACTGCGTCAGTAAAAAAAGTTGTGCCAACTTAATTTGTTAATGTTCCTTGTATTTTATTGCTTACAGGACTCAAGAACACACACAAATATTTGAAAAAAAGGACTGTACCATCTCAGTTTTCATGGAACAAACAACCTACATCAGAGGCAGCACTTCAAAGACAAGAGCGGCTTGCTGTACGAAATGAACGTAAGGAAATACTGCTGAATAATACATTTGTCTCTCTTGACAATAATGAATCAGCAACTCAAACATTACATCAACTGCCCATTCATAGAAACAACAATAGCTCAAGCCTTCTTGGTAATATCATTGAAGTAGAACAAGAAATTGTAGTTGAGCAGGATATTCAAGTTAACAAACAAAACAAAACTGTCACATCTTGTGAAGAACCTCATTCAAGTAAGGACACAACAAAATTGCAGGTCAAAAATGTGGGCGTTCAAACATCTACAATATTATCTTTATCATGTACCTCTTTGCTGCTGGATGATGATGAATCTGTACATTTCTACACTGGCCTGGAAAATTATGATAAATTTCAACTTGTACTACGTACATTTTTACCTATGGCTAATGATTTAAAATATCGCTGGAATAAAGACTTCTCAATAAGCACAGAAGATCAATTTTTAATGCTTCTCATCAAATTGAGAAGAAACAAAGTTGATTTTGAACTAGGGAAAATGTTTAGTGTTAGTAGAACTACAGTTTCTAATGTTGTTATTACATGGATTAACTTTGTGCATGATTTGTGGAGACTCATAGACATTTGGCCAAGTCGTGAATTGGTAAACTACTATATGCCTGAATCATTTAGGAAAAGTATTCCTCTAACCCGTGTTATTGTGGATGGCACAGAAATCCCAATCCAAAAACCATGAGAACCAAATGCACAAAGAGCCACATGTAGCACTTACAAACACAGAAATACAATGAAAATACTGGTGGGATCAACTCAATCAATCAACTTTTTGTAAATATATTTATTAAATAGTGCTTTTTTAAAATAAACTTCATAAAAGTGGTCTAATTTCTCCAGCATGCTTTGAATAAATTCTTCGTCTCTTGTTATAAATATCACTTTGAGATCTTTATAGGTATATACAACCAAGTTGGCATATTTCCTGTTACTACAAAACAGTTGACCCTGATTATGGTAGTAGTAGGGTGTAGTTTTTTTTAAACTTAGCGTGCCATTTTCATTAATTAAGTATGGCACTGTGCTTTCTGATATTTCATTATAGCGACATGAATATGGGCACTTTATTTCAATAAGGGTCTCAGGTCCCAACAATCTATCTGGTGATGCTGCTAAATGTGGTTTTGATTTGTTAATTTGAAGGCCACACATTTCCACATTCAGACCATAGTCTGCACAATATTGTGCCATGGCAATTTTTTCATTAATAATGCCATGGCTTGTGGCTCGGGATTTAAACTCACGGCCCTGAACCAATTGTTCAGCAAAATTTTGCTTAGAGTTGTCTCTCAAGTGACAGATGGTGTGGAAATTACTAGCAGTCAGGCGTTGCCTGCGCTGCTGTTTCCATAAAACTGAGTCAGTTTGACCCACTGTCTCGATTTGAATGTGATTTCTTTCTTCATCAGTTATTTTATTCAATTTCAATCTCTGTAGTAATTCATTTTTTAAATCAATACCACAATAACTTTGGTCAGTTTCCATGGCATAGGGATTGCAGGGTTCGTATAGTTCCTTCAGTGGCATTTGCGATTTATGTGTTACAATTATATCACAAACATAGTAATTATAATTATGTTTATCTATTTTAGTCACGTCAAATGGGACAAAAATTAATCTTTTGGCCACTCTTTTCCGTGGTATCTTCTCTGCTCTCATTGGTGATCCTGTATATTTGTTTTTGGGGCAATTCCACTGTTGCAGCATTTGTGTACACACCTCATTCAATAATAATATCTTTTTGTTTGCAAGGTTTTCAATAGCCAGTAGGACTACTGCAACATGTTTACACGTAGCATTTGATCCACTTCCAGCAGGGCACTCACAATGTGTTTCCTCAGGAATACCAAAGTTATTCATTTTTATGTCTACTTCATATTGAAGGTGTTTCATAGTTTTTTTGCAGAATCCTTTGAAATAAAATGTATCGCCAGATGTTGCGCATCTTACAACAGTCAGAAATCTTGACTCGTATAACTGTACAGAGGCATAAATTTTTTTCTGTGTGCTGTCCAAATAATGACGTATTTTAGTTTTATTTATCGGAGGAAGTACAGTACTGCTGTTTACATATTTGTATCTTTCCATGGGTGGCAACACAATTGCTGGATCTGGAGAATCGTTATCTACTCGTCCGAAGTTGAAATGTTTATCATACATTTCGAGCCGTTCAGTAAGTTCGGCCTTTTTTCCGCGCAAGGAAGCTCCTCGTTTCTTCAGTTCCTCCTTCAATTCGGCTACACGCAAATCAGAGTCCAAATTCACAGCACAAGTCGTCGTTCCAGAGGTTGTTCGCAAATCCAATCGTAAAGGCGAGTGCAGAGGCCAAATAGGGAAGCCAAGAGTCGTTATTGAGAAAGGGAAAATTAATAAAACGTAGAAATACACCGAAAACAAAAACACCAACAACCGCATCGCAACGTTCAACACCGGTTGACAGATTGATGATTGATATATTAGCAGTACACTTTGGTTGATTGAGCACAAGCTATGCTGGCGCCACCTAGGATTACCTTGCTCCAATCGATGCCATTGAAATAGGGAAAGCTGTGTAAGAAATCATAATATTTTGTTCAACTATGAATGTTTTTTTTCTTCTTTTTTTGCACTTCTGGCAGTGACAACTCCCATTTTGATTGAAAAAAAATTAACAAGATTGACACTTTCAACAGTTTGAATGACGATTCTGCGTTCCACAATTGCATTTTCATGGTGAAATTTCGATTCATATTTATGTCAACACTTACCAAACTTCTAGTTTACTCCGAGTCTAGTAAGAGCTCATCGAACACTTCGACTATACGAACTCGAAGTTCCTCTCGGGAATTATTAGTCCTCGTGTACATTCTGTCCTTCACATAGCACCATAAAAAAACTCCAAGACTGTAAGATCTGGCGAGCGCGCTGGCCAGTGATGGTTACTACGACGGCCGATCCTCCGATCTCCGAACATTTCCCATAAGGCAATAGTTGCGTTATTCATGGAGTGAGCCGGGGCTCTATATACGTAGCTGATACCACATAGATGGACATGCGGACTCAGTCAATGTATCACGGTATTGCTGCACCACAGATGCAAGTAATTCTACGAATTTTTCGCTATTTAATGCACCGTCAATGAATATTGGCCCAGTAACATTATTGTACAACCTGTACTGGTTTACACTTTCCACACGATAACTGTTCTTTAAGAATGATGAAAAGGCGTACTCTGTGTTTTGTTGGGTAGCAGTACGTAAATAACTGGTAAAAATGTTACCACATCTGAATTTCTTGACAAGTCCAAGTGAATTGTATAAACCTGATAAAATATTTTGGTGTTATTCGAAAACTGCCGTCGCCATAGAAGTCATTATTGGTCAAACTTAACTCTCGAGCGCTTACCGCGAACCAAATATTACAATTTTCTCATCATGACCATGGTCATACAAAAAAAATCCTCCACAATATGGTTGGGTAATTTCACATCTGCTGGTGTCTTGAATTTGCCACCCCTAATTTTCAAAAATGTATTACGGGCTCTATAAAGCGTATCTTTTTTGCTGGCAAGGAGTGGCATTTTATGTTTCGTATCAATTTCTTCAAAACATGGGTGAGCATTCAAAAAAATCTTTTCAAATATTTTTGGCACAGACTCAAAATTATTACAAACCTCATCTTTGCACGTCGCGTCGATCAAATTTCGTACGTGATCAGGAGTACAGACATGGCACGGTTCTTTAAAAAAATCATTATCTTTACTCAGCGTAATAGAGGTATTACAATATTTTTGTTGAAAGCAGCGCCAATTGGTGCTACCAGAATCTGGTATTTTGCGAATCTGGTATTATGCTCCGGAGGGCTCGTGTTCCCAGTGGTAGTAGTTTCTGCGATTACACAACTCTTTTCCCGTCAATGTCGACTCATCTGTCCACATTATGTTAAACAGGAAGCCTTCGTCCGTTCCAAAAACCACCGACAGAAATTACGTCGAGGAAGTAGCTTTTGTGAAACCCGTAGGGGAGCGGCCTCTTTCCTCGTGCTGCTGGTAGGTTCTCGGTTAAAGTCACGCAGCACTCGCTCAACTATCCTTATGGACACTTGGTGGCTTGGAACTCTGGCTGGTCTCGCGGTAGATTTTAGGCCTTAGAAATACATGTTTATCAGTTGGACAAAGTTGGCCACTTTATGGGTCAACCGTAAAGTTACCGGTACCTACGTACCGCCTGCATTGCTACCACTTTTATTATACATTCGGACCATGTCATCGTGGCATCTTGCAAGAATCGCAAAATAGAGCCGAAACATTTCACGCACGATTACCCACAGCCGAAGCCTCCCACCAGGATGATACCTGATTAGCACCACCCATGTGCTTGTGGCCGAATACTGGTCACAGAACATATGAGGACACACGCTCTCGACTCGAAAAGAAGAAGAAGCACCACCCAAGGACTACGTATGGGGTGTCAAAATTTAGAGCGGAGTCTTTCCCATGGACGTAGGTATCTCAGTCCCCGATTTTTTTATCTTGGCTTTCTTAAACGTTTCTTATTCTTTTTTCTGTATTTAATTGTTGTTTTTTATAAGCTATTTATCAGAATTCAGGCCATGTGGTACTCGCTCAGTTTGTTTCGTACCCTATCTTTTAGGTGAAGAGGGCTACATTTTCCACTTGATATTTTCTTATTCTTTTCTATTTTTTTTTGTCCTTTCTTCACATCAGCGAAATGTAAATGGTTTCTTTTCATTTCCATGTGCAGGAAGTAGCTTTTTTTACAATTGTTTTTTTATGCGGCGATGCCATCCTTCAACCCCATTAGCTGTACGGTTTTTTTTGGTTATAACAACTCGGAATGTCACTGCTATGTTTTTTTTTTTTCAAAACACGCACAGTTTTGATCACTGATAGTTCTAATTTTCTTCCTCTTCATGGCAGATGTGTCTGGGGTTTTAGCTCCCATAATTGCAACCAGTGATCCGTCAGGTGTATGACAGAGACTTGCTTCATAATATGCTTTGGATGCTGTAACACGACCATATCGCAGTTCATACCACAAAGGATTTTTGTGTTATTTCCGAGTAGATTCCTCAATGAGATCTATGGTTCTTTTATTTAATTTCTCTGTTGATGATGCAATTACTAGTTCCAAATCATTGACATCATTATTGGTATGCAAGAAGTGATGTAAAGAATACTGGCGGACATCATTATATTTGTAATCTTCTTCAAATTTCAAGTCGGTATTTGCTTCAAGATATTCGCTTCTGCGTTAACTGGTCGACAGTTACAAATTTTAATGTCGTACCAACTCTAGACAGAGTCGATTTCTTCCAGTAGCATTCGACCTCAGTGCAGGAGGGTTCTTCACTTCGTCGATGGATCTTCACTTCGACGATGGATCCCCAGCTGAAGCTGCACAATCTAAGCACTGGCAACTCACAATTTCACTTTCGTTCTCATTTATAACCATCGTCACATTGTAGGAACTAGACCTCACCTTGTGCTCTGGACAGATCCTACACTTAAACAAAGGCCCACGTCTGGCTTCGCAGTATCCTCCCCCAGTGGAACTTTCTAGTGCATAGATGAGTTTCGTCCATTTCGACCACATCGTCAGCCCAATCTTGTAATGATCATGACCTTCTGCCACCTCACATACTTCTCGCAAGTAATGATAAATTTGGATGGAAACTTCTCCGTCACTCCGACATCCCTAGCCGCTTGGGTGACTTTGACTTTCCTAAAATATGAAGAATAAGACTGAGGTTAGTAAGTACGGATACTTTGCTACGCTCAAAAAATGTCTTTTTCAAGGGCGATATGATTTTGCGGCAAGTGCGTATTCCACATCGCCACCTGAAACCCAATTTGTAAGATGGTCTGCGCTCTTTTTTCATTATATTGGCACTTATGAGCGACGAGGACGAAGCGTGGACGGGAGCAGAAGCCACGAACGCGCAACCTCAATCGCTTCCTGCTCCGTAGAAATAAGCGAGCCCAAATTGAAAAAATCCTATTGAGCAATAATGCGAAATAGGGGTCCATAATAAAAAAGGAAAGAAATGGAATGAAAAACAGATGAAAATGTGAATATGAGAAGGCGGAAAGATGAAAGTACAATTCAAAATGAAAAAAAAAATTTTCGTTTTTGCGTCACTTTTTTATTGATTTAGGCTTGGCTATCTTTTCAAACACTATGTTTTTGAAAACTTCGGTGAAAAAGATTATTTGCATTTGTATGGCACCCCCTTTCCTATAGGCGGACCGAAGTTAAAAATGATAGGTACCTGTGAAAATATAATGCTGGTTCCGCGCAGTCCTCTCTAATTTCGCTTTTTTTATTAAGATTCTCCCAGCAATTTTTTAGAACAGTCATGTCCCTGTAGTGGACGCTACTCATAGCGTTGAATTGTGCTGCAATTGTTGCCCACTGTTGGTTTTTTGGCGTGCGCTTACCCCGTCGTTTTTTTAGTTCTCCACTACATCAAAGTAACGCTCCACTAGATCAAGTAGAGCAGTTTTTGCACTATTTACAAAAGTTGGATCACGCTTTCTTTTCGATATTTTCTGTAAATGGATTCGCACCGCGCGTTAACTTTTAACTTGTTGACATGATGAACTGACATGTTTTTGTCAGTAAAAGAAAAAAAAAAGCTTACAATACTGATGCGTGCGTTCATAGATCATCGTGTGCCTAAACGTGTATTTGGCCAAACATTGCCCAACTTCTAACAAATAGCCATTAAAAAAAATTAATTGAAGACAGTTTGCCGAATAATCAAATTGTCTGTGGTTAATCTCCGTGAAATCCTATTGCTATTAACTGGAGTTTAGGACGACATATAATCTTCAGCGACGTGTTTGGTGAAATCCACCCTTAGGTTCTCTGGTCGGATGACTTCGTTTGTCTCTTGTCGAAGGTGATGTTTCGATTAGTTTTAGAAACTGGTTGCACAAGACGAATGACAACATCAAATGGCTTGTTGCTCACAGAATATGGACCATCGGGTTGCTTTCCAGCGTAGATTTCCAGATTGATGATATAAAATGTTCTAGCATCCACCAACGCGAACAATTTCAAACCATATTTTGCAGGCTTTGAAGGTATGTATTGTCTAAACTTACAACGCCCTCTAAAAGCCAAAAGCATCTCGTCAATGGTCAGATGTTCTTCTGCAATGTAGGTTTCTTGGCAAGACGCAACAAACGCTTCAAAAACATCACGAATCGGTGCTATATTGTCTACTGCCTTTCGAGCATCACGAGTAGACAAGTCATCAAAGGTTATGTTACTCTGTATAAAATAGAAACGTCGTAGAGACATGGTCAGATGAAAAATATCTACACCAGTGCCATCTGTAGCCTGAGCATGAGTACTGAATTAATGTAGTTAAATGTGTCTCTAATTCGAAGAGGCTCTTCTAAAAGGACAATTTTTTTTATAAGATATGAATGCTTATCAAGTTATGTACCTTTACCAACAAATATAAACCTCAGTAGGTGAGTCACAAAAATATAAACTATCGAAACTTTGCACTTAGAAATACTCAACCATTATAGTCTAAAAAAAAATAAAAAGTACAAAAAAATCTGTTATTTGGTTATTGATTAAGAGATCTATAAAAAGA
The DNA here is from genome assembly GCA_012932125.1 of Conopomorpha cramerella. NCBI lineage: Eukaryota > Metazoa > Arthropoda > Insecta > Lepidoptera > Gracillariidae > Conopomorpha > Conopomorpha cramerella. Next base: position 653 of record SJJU01070980.1, on the reverse strand, counting down.
TTCGTAGAAACGCGGTATGTGATTCCCTTCAATCAGACTAAGCAAGTCACCTATTTAATTTTCCTTTACTTTGGGTTTTTCTCTGTAGGCTGGTTTTAAACTGATTTCACTCGGCAGCTTCTTTCGAGTCAGCTCTTTTGAAACAAAGTCTTCTTGTAAGAAGGATGTCTTGTAGTGTAAAAGCGTTGGTTGACCCTGAACAAGCCTTAAAACTTTGATGTCAGATATTTTCATTGTATTTGTCTTAATACCCATCTCTGTTGCCAACGACTTCAGTGAAATAAAATCAGATGCACTCATTTCATTAACATTCAAGGGATTCCCTTTTTTCTTTGCAGTTTTGATAACTTCGGTGTAATGGTAGGGCACATAGATGGGCCCACTTTTTAATCTCCTTCTAATCTGCTTCTCGATGGTGGAGTGCACAGCATCTCCTTCGTTTTGTGTATGGCCTGTTATGAGATATTTATGTGTAATGCTCATGATCTTTGGGAACTTCATTAGGCAATACGAATAAAGTGCTACAATAAATCGATTTTTATTTTGTCCACAACAGTTGTCTGAGTAGAATATGAAATCTACTCCAGTTCCACTGTAATTCTGCATCTTTTTTTCAATGTAACGAAACACACAAGAGCCAATCTCATCAGCAC
>SJJU01070979.1:0-11354 GCA_012932125.1 Conopomorpha cramerella | reverse complement strand
ACTATTCGGTATTCGGCCTATTCGGCCACTTTGTTTGGTATTCGGTATTCGGCCGAATAATAGGCACTATTCGGCCGAATGCCGAATCCCAAATCATGGAAAAAAGACACATATTAATCAAGATTTGTATTTATTATCAAATTACAATACTCAACTTTAATAAGTAAAATTCATCAACGGTAAATTGTGATGGATAAATACAAGCTTTTCAGCATTTGACGGTAGCAAGCGATTACGCTTTTCGTCGTAAATGATACCAGCTTCAGAAAATAACCTTTCACTATATACGCTACTCCCGGGAGAAGAAAGATAAACTTTAGCCAATTTCGAGAGATTTGGGTATTGTTTTTCATTTGCTGACCACCACTTGTAAGGATCAGCTTTCCGATCGAGGCGAATTGATTTCAAATAAAAATCCATCTCATTTGCCACAGTATTCTTCTCCACGTTTTCCTCATTATTACTATTTCGCATATTGTCTTTAGCGACTTCCTCAAAGCAGTTCCAGAAACTGTCGTGTATTTCAAATGTCTTATCATTTTCGTTAAAGTTTCTTTTCTTACGACGTGGAGAAGAATCGTCATCGGTACTACTAGACTCATCATTACAACTTAGTTTCAGAGCTTCTAGAAGAATTTTTTGTCTTGCTCCTTCTGCTTGAACAAAATCTAGGAAACTTGTTTTGAAGCGTGGATCAAGAAACGTAGCGACCAGATATTTGTTGTTTTGATCAAAGTTAAATCGCTTTCCAAGCTCGGTTTGTAGTGAAGATCTCATTGTCATTAAATTTGGTACTCTCTGAGCTGTCTCTGCTTTTCCCAGATATTTTAATAAAGTAACTGCATGTGGAATTACTTCAGAGATGCAGGAGATACCTGAGCTGGTTATTTTTGTAATCTCTTCGAACGGTTTGAGAAGTTTGATACATTGTTCCATTAGTTCCCATTGAGCATGTGTTAGATTATTTAAAGTTTCATGATCTGTTATGTACAAGGATACAGCTCGCTTTTGTTCTAATAATCGCTCCATTAAATAATATGTAGAATTCCAGCGTGTGCTCACATCTTGTACTAATTGGTGGTTAGGCAAGTTAAGTTCTTGTTGAATGGATTTAAGTTTTTGTTCTGCTAAGCCTGAATGGTTAAAATGGGTAACAATTCGTCTAGCAGCAGCTACCATCTGTAGTACTTCTGGTTGAGATTTAAGCGATTCCTCTATAGCTCGTTGCAATGAATGAATAAAGCACCTGCCTGAATCGTATCCTGCATCTCGCACACCTTTTATCATGTTAGCCCCACTATCGTGAACAAGTAAATGGATTTTGTTTTTAGGAATATTCCATCTTTCATTAATAGCATTGAGTTCTTTTGCAATATTGGTACCAGAATGTGAGCTAGGAAACGGTTTCATAGCTAAAACGCCATGTTCCAGATTGAACTCTTCAGATATCCAGTGCGCAGTGAAGCTCAAAAAGCTCGCGTTATTGTGTTGACATGTCCATATATCAGATGTCACTGATACTGCTGTTGCCTGCGAAATACTGACTTGTATTTTCGACCAAATTCTGTTGTATATATCAGGAACAACTTTCTCGGTCATGTAAGTGCGACCGGGTACTCTATAATGGGGCACAGCGGTTGCCATGAGCCTCTGAAATCCGACCCGTTCAACAAGTGATAATGGTTCGTTGTCTAAAGCAATCATTTCACCTATCAAGTAGTGATATTTTATTGATTTCGGATCATTAATGTCCCATAGCAATTTCCTTTCAGATGTTTCTTTTAGGGTTAGCTGTCGTTCTCTTGATCTGGACGTTCCAGGTACTGCAGGTATCTTGGAATCGGTGGAAGTAGAAGTACCGCCCTTATTGCTGCCACTTGTCGAGGGAACATCAATTAAAGTAGCGTACTGTTCAGCATGTTTCGATTTAAGATGGTTTTTTAAAGAAGTTGTAGCTGAAAATAAAAAAAAAAACTAAAATGAATTACAAGTACCTAAATGAATTATGCACAAAAATTTTCTATTCACTACAAAAACGAAACTTTACTAGAAGATCGCTTAGTTATTTATTTATTTATTCACTAATATATGCATTTACCTACTTATTTCATTTCCTTTGTCTGCCTTTAAATTTCAATTTTCTTACCGTTTTACAGCTTTTTCATACGCCTACGATGTCTTTTTTACGATTTGTGCTTTTTAAAGTTTATAAATGCCCGTGTTCATACAATAACAAATCGTGAAAAATGACGGGCAGATAACAAATCACGCTTCGTCAAAAAACTTTTTGGCAGAAACAAGAATTAGAAAATGGTCACATTTTGACGAATCGTGAAACATAACGATTCCGTACGCAATGTGAACGGCCAACCGTCATGAGTATGATGTATCGTGTTTTTTGACGAATCGTCAATGACTTAGATATCGCGTGAATGAGTTGTTAAATTAATTCAAGTTTTTACTTACTTGCTTTCTTTCCTTCTCCACCTCTTGAGATCTTGCTACTACACAGCAAACAATTGGCCAGTTTATTATTTTCACTACAAATCTCATAATATTCCCATATGGCCGATTTTTTATTAATTGGTGTCATTTTTTAATGAACAAACAATTGAAAAAGAACTAACGAACAAACTTTTCTAAAAAAATCGTAATGTTTTGTTTAATTTGTTACTTTTATTAATCTGACAATGCGTGCCGTGACGTGATTTACTCGCAATTGAAACAGTCAAATAGCTGCACACTGCCCGCGCACGTTGAAGACAGGTCGCAACCTGTCGTATTATTGTTTACGCGCTTGACTAGCATGTACTTAGTGCCGAATATTCGGCGGCCGAATATAAAACTAGACAATGTCTAGTTCTATATTTATGGAGAAATTTTGTGGATTTTTCTTGGAAATTTGAAATATAATATTGAATTATTAACTGATCAAATACTTCATGGTATGAATTAATATGAGGTAATTCTTATCTTCCACCATTGGTTGTAATCTTCCATCGCAGCTGCTGCATATTACATGCTTGCGATGTGTTACCACAGGAAGATTTGTTTTGGGAAGTCGAGAATAACTCGAAAGAGATAAGCTTTCAAAAGTATTTGATACTGTGCTACGACTGTAATATTTCTTTAATGTTATATCAGTATTGTGTAGGTAGATAAATAAAGGAGATCGTCAACACGTTGTATTTCACATTGTTAAGGTAAGTGACGTGAAGTAACACGACATAGAATAAATACGCACTCTCATTGGTTGTTACGTCACACATCGTGCGACTCAGCTTGTTTCAACAAATCGAAGCCCGTTATATGTCTTGTCATCTCTTTCGGCTTGTTCTTCCGGATTTTTGTCTACTCTTCCCAACTTCGCTAAAGTACAGTTAAAGAAAAAAAACATTTATCACTGTATTTTTAATAGGTAAATAAAACTTAACTACCTATTATTTTTCTTATTTAAAACAAACTACTTAAGATAATAAATTATGTACCTTGTGACTGTACAAGGGTTTTGCAAGTTGGGAAGAATGGAAACAAGCCCTTCTTTCTTGGAGCGCTGTGCTTAGGGGGCTGGAAAAGCATATATTTTTGTCGTTCATAAAAATTATTAAAAGCTAAATTTTACACTATTTTTCCCGTTTTACACCCCAGTTACCCACGTTTAGCTAGTACCTAGTGTGGTAAATTATCAGTTAATCGTCACTATTTAGTATCGGACGATGTTAAACATCAAAGGAATTTTCGCATACTCCTCTATTATTTTTAATATTTGATTTTTTCAAATATTTTTACATTGGGAAAGCGAGTGTATTCCATAGCTTCAATGACATTTCATCTATAACGTCCTGTCTTGGCACTGTACGAAAACGTTATCTTAATAGATGTTACGATCTTTTTACTTATCAATTACGTGATATTGATCTACTTTGTACATGTTAAATATCAGCTTCCAATTGCCTTTTCCTTGCAACAGTTTCTTCAATCATGCACTCAATTTAATAATAATGAGGATTGCCCGCCAGAATTTCCATAGTTTGCTCATGAATTCCAAGTGCTTTCTTTTAATTTTAACCATTCAAATTGAAGGGTACAGGCAAATAACAGGCAATATCCTAATGAGTTGACTTTGAGAAATACACATTCAAAAGTTTGAAAGTCATGGAAATTTCTAGTTTCTTTCCTTTCAACCAAAAACAAAACCGCCTTTTTTGCGCTATCCAGTTGTTTTATTTAAAAGCTAATGATCCGGAATAATAGTACCATAGACAATAAGTTTCTTCCAATTGGAAACAAAAATATGTGACATTTCTTGTTCTTTGCTTGTACCCTTCAATAGACCAGCTGTTTCTGGAACAGCAGTGCTCAACATTTCGGCATAGATGTCTTCATCCCCATAGCCCAGGATATCAATGGAATCTTGGTACTAGCTTTGTTTTTGCTCCGATATTGTTTTCTTCGCTACAACGCTGTTGCCAAATGCGTGTGAATTACTTTAAATGACGTCTCTCTTTGACCGTTTTTTAATCAAAAGGATAAACAGTTTTAAAAAAATATATGTTTTCTTTTTTTGTGAGAGTGTGCCTCGGATATTTGTAAAAAGTACTTTAGAATATTAATGTTTGAGGTTTTCATTGTATTGTTAACATTAAGTAAGTTGTTCAGTGTTGTATAGAGCCGTATTTAGCCTCGTTCCACAATTTGACAAGCACATAAAGGTGGGTACTGACGAGCGTCGTACGTCCTAATGCCATAGTATTGTTCACTTTATAGATTGTTAACAGTGAGTCGTAGCTAAGCAACTCTCACTTATAATACAATGCTCGGACGTTACGACCCGTAATGCGAGTCGGTACACACCTTAAGATTTATGTCTGTGTTTGTAGAACCATTCGTTTTTAATATAGAGTGGTTTATAGCAATATCGTTTTATTATCTTGTTGTTGAATTGTGGACCATATATGTATCTGTCTCACGACATATGTTTGCGCGTGATTTCACATAGAAATTTTAACTGCATAGTTCTTCCCATCAGATGGTGTTTCATTCAATGGTAAAAAGACACTTGATATTTTTTAAAAGTGTTGCCAATTAGCACAATTTCAATTATATACTTAAATCCTTTGTAGTTTCTAAATAATTTTGTGATAGTAGGTACTTAGTTCACTCATTTTATTATTAATAATTGTTCGTGAAGTAAAATAAACAAAAGACAAAAGTAAGAGTTACATGTGTGGTGAGACGACGTTAGGTTCTTCTTTGTGGATTTGGTTTCAAATTAATATTAGGCACTAAATATATTTTAAATTAATCTTTTGAGACATTTGAGGCCTCCTCTTGAGGCTAGCTTGTTGCAATATTAAAATCATGTTAAATGTCAATAATACACACATTAATATTGTTACGTACGCGGGGGTGGGTGCCGATAGAAAATTACACTATTACGATAATCAAGAATTACGCTTTATTTCGGTATTGTAATTATACAAACTAATTAGAATCGTTAAACTAAAACCGCTAATAAACAGTTTTAAAATCGCACAATCACTTGCTAGCTCTCTGTATCGCTGATTAGCTGACTGGATCATCGCTCTTTATATGCCAACCGTACACATCCAGAAGCTTCGAATAAGTTTAGGTATTTTCTCGAGTCGAAACTTATAATAATTATGATGTGTGTAATAATAATAATAATTCGTTACCTAACCGCCGGATGGCGTGTTTATACCTACTTAACAGTAGGTAAGTAGGTACTTATATTGCTAGGTACTTGCTTTCCGAATCATTCCACACTTTTCTCGATCTTTCGAGATCTTTCTACTACATTCAAACGGATATAAAACGAGAGTTAATTACCGTACGTAGTAGTAGGTTACACATACATACAGGATACAGGATACACATACATCAAGTTTCTATATAACTCTAGATAATTCCAGACGTCGTCGCTAGTATCCAAGTATAGAGACAACTAGAAGGTTCTATTTGTATCACTTTCACACAATATACGACTTAGTTTCGTATGTGTGCCGCGACTGGAATACTAGAATGGATAATTCCAGTCGTTGGTGGTAGGTATTCAAGTACAGAGACTTCTAGATGGTTCCATGAGTGTTGTTAGCATATAGACACCGAATGTTCGACGCACTTCTACGGCATTCTAGTCGTTGTTTCTCGACCCCCGAGCGTAACAATATCATCGTTTCGATTTATTTATGTTACTTATTTATATTAAAAAAGGAACCATACATTTTGTCTTAATTTTCATTTGTATTCATAGAATATTGGGTGGAATCACTTTTTCCATGGACGCCTTACGGTTATACGGAAACTATTTGTATCGTCATTAATGTTTCTGTCTGTCGAGAGCATTCTGTTTTTGACATTTCCAATTTGTGAAAATGTAATTGTATGGTGTACTAGGTATTCCCAGTAGTTCTTTAATAATTTCCTTTTTGGCACAGTAAAGTGTTAATTTGGCGATCTCCTATATGCGTGCTCCCAGTGTTATAATACCTTTAGGATTTTATGCTAGTAAATGTTTGGAAAATATCACTATTTAGGTCAGAAGCATATGGGAGGTCGCCATGAGTTTTCCGTCAGAAAAACTTGAGTCTTCGAACTACTGGGAATAACCTTTTACAGTACACGAAACATTAGTAATTATACCCATGATTCATTTTTACAAACGCAACGTAATAGTAGCAGAATTGGAAGTAGTGAGACCACTTTATAGTATTGATTCTATACATCTAATTGGATCATGGATAATAACTAGAGGTATATTATTAAAGAATCACATACAATTCTTGAGCCATTATTATTTATTATGACAAAATTGTAATAGATTTTTTAGTACATTTTTTTTTCACGACATACTTAAAATAGTTACGCACAAAGTTGTTCATGTTTGTGTCGTTCTTTATTAATATTAATATGTAACCAGTTTTAAATGTAAGCTAAGAGTTCTACGTAATTTAGCATACTTACCAATCACAAATCAATGTATGCGTTAGTGAAAAGTCCGAAAGTTTATTGCACTAGTGCCACATGTCCCCTTACTAATAACAATAGTTATACAGTGTTAGGCCCACAACCGGGGGAAAACATTTTAAACGGAGATTGCTAAGGCCTTATTTAAGGACACGCGGCGTGTCAAATGAATGGGGAATTTTCTTTGACGATTTTCTGACAAATTTTCGGGCTAAGAACTGTCATTACTGTCAATATTTGTTTGGAAAGGCAGTAATGACAGTTGTCATTCCGAAATTTCCCCATTGGCGGTCAAGAACGAGGGCTAAAATGTATGCACGTCCGACGCGCGACGCAACGCGCCGCGTGTCTCTAAATGAAGCCTATGACCATTTTGAGTTACTATCACATATTCTTATTCCTAAGTTCATATTTATAGAGGTAATAGCACACAAAGTTAAATCTTACAAGTAATATATTCTGCTATCGCGATAACATTACACGATCTCGGTAAGGGCTAGGTACGTACTTGGTACACGTTATGACATTTGAAATGTCCGCCGAAAATTATGAGTGAGGTTTTACACTGCAAATACTATTTAGTCTGTTACCAAGAAACTAACCTCCTTACCAATAAACGCGTTATTACGTATACAACGGTTATTATTAATCTACAAGAACTGACTGTTTATTCCGTATTTACATATATACAACTGACAAATTATGTTGAGCTTTGTGTATCTTCGAAATAGCAATTCCGCCATTATTAGTAAGACTCTAAAAGTTTCAATTTCAACTAGTGGGATATCAGTGATTCAATTACTGTTTACATATAGAGTCTTCGATTTTAATATTTGCCTCGGTTGTGCGCCATACTGTGCGTTTTAAACACTGTTTCGTCCCATTTTTTCATCTTTTGCACATGTCAAATAAAATGTCACGCACACAAGAAATGTATTGCACGCGAAAAAAACACGCCAAAGGACAAAACTTTGAGTAATTTACACTTTGTATAGAGTTTTGTTATGAATAAGGTGGATAATTGTTTGTTTTCTGTGAACATTGCAAGAATTTTTCGGACTATAAATAAATCGTATAGCAGGCAAATGTGATATATTATGAATTTGAATCCGCATTATTAATTTTACTTAGCCTACAAAATATTATGTACCTTGTTTGTTTGTTTTTTTTTTTCTTCGGTGGCTGGCCACTATATCCGTTACTAAGACATATGATGCATATATTTTTATATAATTGCTATATCTAGCATAGTCCTTAGCCAATTTATATTGGTTTAATCAATAAATTATAGCAAATTGAAGAGTTTTACATTTTTTTTTTCAATTTACGCGGCCGCGCGCAATTTTGCTTTCTTTTTAAACCGGTGAGTATAGCTGGCTTGGGTTTCACTTGATTCGGCCGTGATTTGGAATAATCGTATGGTTATACTACTTTGCAGGCACGAGGGCTGGCGTGGGTTCTACAAGGGTCTAAAGCCGAACTTGGTGCGAGTGGTGCCAGCTACTATGATCACCTTCCTGACGTATGAGAATGTGTCGCATTACATGCTCAACCGGGACAAGGACGTGAAACTGCCTTCCTAGCAGCGCGACGGGTGATGATAAGTGATGTTTGTAGGACGCGTTGACTGGCCGGCAAGAAATGGTACGGAAATGGGACTCCAAATTTAAAAACGTCGCAGAAGAAGAAAACATCGCGAATTTGAATTTGGAACCTATTTAATATGCTGTCTCTTTGGGCAGACTAAAGAAAGTCACAAACAAATCAATGTAGGTTATGATGCTGCGGCGAGTGGATATCAGCAGCTTTTCTAGTAGGTGTAGTAGACAAAATGGCAACGTTAAGTATACATGGCAGTAGTGTGATATAGAGTTGCGATTGAAGTGTTTTTTAAACACCCCTCCATTGATTCGTTTTAGGTAGTTTCGACCAGGGGGCCAAATCTGCTTGGCCAAAGTTGCATCTCTGGAATCGTAGCGGCAAACAATGTGCATCGCCGTTACTACGTACGACAGTGAAATGAAAGTAACGAAATCAGAGAACCAAAGTCATCGACATAGCTCATCGTTTTAGCAAGCTGAAGTGGCAGTGGGCCGGCCATATTAGCCGTAGAACCGATGACCGTTTGGGAAAACGAGTTCTCTCATGGAGACCGCGTCTCGGCAAACGGAGTGTAGGACGCCCTCAGGCAAGGTGGACTGATGATATACGCAGATGGCTGGCAGAAGCTGGATGCGAGAAGCCGAAAACAGATCACAGTGGCGTGCAATTGGAGAGGCCTATGTCCAGCAGTGGACAAGTATGGGCTGATGATGATGATGATGAAATCAGCAATGCACATCGTTTGCAGCTACGATGCCAGAGCGATGATGCAACTACCACAGTGTAGTAGACTTAGTCCCCAGCACTCCTAGCAAAGGGCTCCAAGAAAGACATGACAAGACATATCAGGCACTGCGATTGGTTGAAACAAGCCGAGTCGCACGATGTGTGACGTAGCCTTTGTTCAGGTATTGGACAGACTCGTGGATTCGGCAGATTCGTGGATTGGTCAGATGAGTTAAATGACGGAAGTGCAGGTGTGAATAAAATAAAAGTCAATTAGTAAAAAAAAAAAACTCCACGTCTTTTACTTTGTTTTAAATCTAAAATTAACCTTGCAGAGCCGTTCTAAGCAATCAAATACGGTAATTTCAAAAATCAATCGAATCCACAAGTCTGTCCAATACCGTGTGCGTTTCGACTTGCTCGGACATGGCGTTAAATCAAATGAGAATGCTCATCAAGATTTAGTAGTAAATTGTAAAAAACCATTGCGCTTTGTTAAAAAATTGTAGAAGTTCCGAGTCAGAAGTTATATGGGTTAAACCGTGGCCGCGCCGTTGAAACGGGGAGAACGGCGCGGCCACGCAGATCTCGTAAACCAAATCATGTAGACGTGTAATTCTTTTTGTCAACGACGGGGTTCATTTTGTAAAAAATGTAGAAGAAAGAAAAAGTAAAGAAAACCATACGGTTTAAAAGATATGGCACTTTGAAGTCATGGCCGCGCCGCTGGCAGCGTTTCGATGGCGCGGCCACGCATATCTCGTAAACTAAAAGCATGTAGACGTGTAATTCTTTTTTTAAACGACGGGTTTCATTCTGTAAAAAATGTAGAAGAAATAAAAAGTTAAAAAAACTATACGATTAAAAAGATATGGCACTTTTAAAGTCATGGCCGCGCCGCTGGCAGCGTTTCGATGGCGCGGCCACGCATATCTCGTAAACTTAAGCATGTAGACGTGTAATTCTTTTGGTAAACAACGGGTTTCATTTTGTAAAAAATGTAGAAAAAAGAAAAAGTAAAGAAAACCATACGGTTTAAAAGATATGGCACTTTGAAGTCATGGCCGCGCCGCTGGCAGCGTTTCGATGGCGCGGCCACGCATTTCTCGTAAACCAAATCATGTAGACGTGTAATTCTTTTTGTAAACGACGGGTTTCATTTTGTAAAAAATGTAGAAGAAGCAAAACTTATCCATTATTGAACTATTTTAGTAAACTATTAAGGTAAACAATCTTGCCATATTTTTTAAACCGTATGGTTTTCTTTACTTTTTCTTTTTTCTACATTTTTTACAAAATGAAACCCGTTGTTTACCAAAAGAATTACACGTCTACATGCTTAAGTTTACGAGATATGCGTGGCCGCGCCATCGAAACGCTGCCAGCGGCGCGGCCATGACTTCAAAGTGCCATATCTTTTAAACTGTATGGTTTTCTTTACTTTTTCTTTTTTCTACATTTTTTACAAAATGAAACCCGTTGTTTACCAAAAGAATTACACGTCTACATGCTTAAGTTTACGAAATATCCGTGGCCGCGCCATCGAAACGCTGCCAGCGGCGCGGCCATGACTTTAAAAGTGCCATATCTTTTTAATCGTATAGTTTTTTAAACTTTTTATTTCTTCTACATTTTTTACAGAATGAAACCCGTCGTTTAAAAAAAGAATTACACGTCTACATGCTTTAGTTTACGAGATATGCGTGGCCGCGCCATCGAAACGCTGCCAGCGGCGCGGCCATGACTTCAAAGTGCCATATCTTTTAAACCGTATGGTTTTCTTTACTTTTTCTTTCTTCTACATTTTTTACAAAATGAACCCCGTCGTTGACAAAAAGAATTACACGTCTACATGATTTGGTTTACGAGATCTGCGTGGCCGCGCCGTTCTCCCCGTTTCGACGGCGCGGCCACGGTTTAACCCATATAACTTCTGACTCGAACTTCTACAATTTTTTAACAAAGCGCAATGGTTTTTTACAAATTACTACTAAATCTTGATGAACATTCTCATTTGATTTAACGCCATGTCCGAGCAA